>PVIR01026544.1:0-23939 GCA_004026965.1 Petromus typicus | reverse complement strand
AATCCAGAGATACTTCAAAGAAACCAAGGCTGGGCTCCCTTGCAGGGCAGAAGCTCTCAGTCCCGTGTCGGTGTTAGGGAGCCTGCTGACCCCCGCCTAGTGGCCTGGTTGTAATCAGTGGAGGATACTCGGGGCATTGAGTGGGGGACAGGTCTGGCAACCAGGCTGCTCTGCTGACTGCATCTTCTACCTCAGAGGAGCAGTGAAGGACACAGGCCTGGGCTTTTTCCTCAAAGTCCCCTCTGCAAGCCTCATCATCTTCTGACAGAGCACTGGGACATGCAAGTCCTAACAGAAAACCGGGATGGGAAGTAGAGACCATATCATACTGAAACCTCTGTCCTAGGTCTTATGCTTTAATCTGACTTTTATCAAAGAAGCCCCATCTGGGATTGCTAGGAGATTATAGTGATTAATAATAAACATCATTTCCACTCATTTCCAGGTGGATCTTACTGGGTCTGTAGACTGTGTGGACTGGAACCTGAGAACTCTCTCCCAGGGCAGCGTCTGTGGCACTTCAGTTCACTTGGGGGCCAGAGTAGGCAGGTGATGGCTCTGGAAGGCAGTCCCTGAGCTTGCTGCTTTTTACTACCTGATCTTTAAAGGGCTCAAACAGAGAGGGCCCAGGGAAGGATGAGCATGTTCACAAAGGAGCAGTAAATGCATGATGGCCCCAGGCCATCCAAGGGGCAGTTGTGTGGTACCACTGGTGGATGAAGCCAGCAGGAACATATTAAACAGTGTTAGCCAGGTCGGGGACAGTGCTCAGTGGCACGGCAATTGTCTGGCAAGCATCAGGCCCTGAGTTCAATTGCCAGTATCAAAAAAGAAAAAAAAAGTGTTGGCCAACAAACATGTTTCTTTCTACGAAATGATAATAAGTTTGATTCTGTAATATCTTTCCAGACTGAATCTAATTTTCATTTTCCTTTCTGTGCAAATACGAAAGACCATTCACCTCCTTTGTCTGTGCAGAATAAAAGTATTCATGTACCACAATTATTTCACTGAGTCAGTTTCTATTGCTCTACTAAAGATCAACTGGGTGGGGAAGAATCGGAGCCATTTCTGTGACTGAGTCCCTGGGCTGGGCATAGAAGATGCCCAGTCTAACAATATCCACTTTACTGTCCCAGTATTGTTCCTTTTCATTGCGATTACCACTGAGCGGTGTGATCCTGTGCCCTTCTGGACTGAGAAGAAAATTAACAGGGTGGAAATTTCCAGGTCAAGCTCCGTCTTCAAGACAGAAGAATTCTTTTGTGTGTGTGCTTTTTTTTTTTTTTTTTTTTTTGAGACAAGGTCTTGCTGTTGTAGTTCAGGCAGGGCCTGAGCTCTGCCTCGAACTCACAGCAATCCTCCTGCCTCTGCCTCCCGAGTGCTGAGATTACAGGCGTGAGCCACCACACCTGCCAGTGTGGTATGTGGTACTGATTGCTGGTGGTTGTGAGTCTCCACGCCCAGAATTGTATGTGGTTACTGAGGGATTGAACCCAAGCACTTGCACTTGCAAGGCAGTTGCTATGACCACTGAGCTAAATCCCCAGCCCCTTTCACTGTGAATTCTTTCAGTCCCCCTTCCCACTGGGTCCTTATCTAGTGACTGGCTGGACACCTTTGCCAGTCCAGAGTCTCCATCTAACAACCAATTCAAGAAGCTCAACTTCAAGTTGGACCCAACTTGAGATCAGGCCACTCAGGACTCACTCTCCACAGTCTCACTTTTGCAACGTTAGTTACCCGTAGTTGACTGCAGCCCAAAAGTATTCATGGAAAACTCCAGAAGTAAACAAGCCATAAATTTTAAATTACTATTTCAAGAGCATGATGGAATCTCCTGCCACCCTGCTGCATCCTGAAAGGATGTGAATTATGCCTCCGTCCAGTACTGATGCTACCTACCCCAGGGCCATTGAGGAAGAGGGAGAGACTGCAGTCCCATCACTTTTTTTATAATATGATGTTCCGTTTGCCTTGTTTTATTATTAGTTACTGATGTTAGCCTTTTACTGTGTCAAATATGTAGATCAAACCTGATCATAAGTATATGTACATAGGAAAAATGTAGTCTGCACAGGTTTTAGCAGTTTCCTGTGTTCCCTGAGGCCTGGGTGTGCAGCCTCAGGAAATAAGGGGGAGCCACTGCACCCTTCCAGGAAAGCTGCTGACACCTTCTAGCCACCAGGGACCCGTCAGTGCCAGCAACTCACAGGGTACCTACTGAGCTTTATCCTCCAGGACATACTTCTCCTTCGGAAGCCTGCAGCCTAGGGAAGGAGATGACAGCCCACCAGAAAATGTTAATAAAGGGCAAGCAGGTGTGACCGGTGTCTCTCTCCTCCATTTCGGGTCTATTTTCCTTGAGAACCTTTGCCCAATTGTCTCTTTTCTCTATTTTCCCAATTCTCTTCTCTATCTTCGACTTCACACATTTAAATAGGAGCACATCTCCTGCATTCTGACCACTGTAAAACTACAATTTTTTTCATTACTCACTATTATTTTCCAGGAATGACTCTTTCTCTTTACTTTCAGAGCCAATATTCTGGATCTCTCTCTGACTGTCTCTCTGTCTATCTTTCTCTCTCTCTCCTCTCTCCTTTCCTCACATTTCTCAACCCACTCAGTGTGGATTTTATTCCCTTCATTCCACTGAAAGGGTCCCTTAAGAATATCTTCCACAGGGCTGGGGAGTTAGCTCAGTGGTTCTAGCACCTGTCTTGCAAACTCAAGGGCCTGGATTTGATTCCCCAGTAACCACATACAATACTGGGCGTGGAGACTCACCCCAGCAGCAACCAGTACCATATACCACAGTGCTGGGTCTGGTGGCTCACACCTATAATCCCAGCACTCAGGAGGCAGAGGCAGAGGCGAGGCAGGAGGATTGCTGTGATGTGAGTTTGAGGCTGAGCTCAGGGCCAGCCTGAACTACAAAATGAAATCCTGTCTAAAAAAAAAAAAAAAAAAAATCTTCCACAGCACACTAGTCAAACACTACCTCAGTCTCTGTTGCATTTGTGATGCTTGACAATGATCTGCTTAAAACCCTCTCCTTTGGGCCTGAGAGAACTGTTTTTATCTCCTTACCCTCCTTCATTCCCTCAGCCCCACAGAACACCAAGTCCTTTCCCCTCGAAAGACACTCGCTGCCCAAGTCCACCTTCCTCCTGTCCAAAAGGTGAGCAACCTACCTGCCTGCTCTCCTGCCTCCCCTCCGTCCATCCCTGCCTCCCAACCTACCTGCAGCATTACAGCTAAGTGGGAATTTTTTAATGTCCATTATATCTTTTACTTCTTTAGTGATTTAGTATTAGTGATTTAGTATTAGTGATTTCCACCAGCAAGCAGCATGCAGACCACAGTCCTTGTGGGGTTTTCACGTGCATCCTGACGTGACTGAGCCACACGCCCTGCTGCGCCACACTCTCCAGGCCTGGCCATCGGTCAGCGCGCTCTTCTGGGGCAGTTTTTCTTCTATTCCATGGACTTCATCATTCCATCTGCCCTCTTTCCTTGAACTGTGTTCCTCTCTTCATGCTTCACTAACTACTCATTGCTTAGATTTCTGTTTAAGGGTCAAATATTTTACCTAGGAATCTCTGGTTGCAACTAAGACCACAGAGCACCAAGATCTGGATGCTCCTTCCAACACTCAGCACATCGACGATCCTCCCAGAGCCCACCGTCATCCTGGAGCACGCTAAACGTGCCCCCAGGGCCTCGTCTGTCTTGTTTACTGCTGAGTCCCTGAAATCTATCATGCTACATCATTGTTAAAAATATGTTCTTTATATTTAAGTGACACAGCAAGTATACGCATTTGTGGGACAGAGCATAGCATGTTAGTGTACATGTGGAGTGTATAAAGTGATCAGAACAGGTAAGAGTGACAGTAATGCCCGTCTGTAAAAGTGAGACAAGGGTTGAACAAAAGCAGCTTCCACATATCTGATTTCAATGGTAAATTTAGTCTAAACAGGAGGAAGAGCTCACAGGGAAGCTGATGCCTGTGAAAGGTAGGTGTGTTAACAGAGGCATCTAGTGAGGGCAGAAGCACTTTTAAGAGTTTCTTACTCTAATGTATTATAGAACTCAGCTGGGTCTGTACATATCATAGAACACATATCCGGGAACCCTTTGTTATATTAGGTAAATACACTACATAATATTAGCTCAGTGAGGCATGGCAGAGTTGATGGACAGTGGCTTCTCGGATAGGGCATTTAGAATTAGTTCATCCCTATAAATTGATAAGGCTGGATCTAAAAGAATTGAAGTTTAATAAAACTAAGAGTTTGACCTTTAGAAAGAGAGCAATCTTCCAAATCAAATGGTAGCTGTCTAGAACTGAAAGGAACCGTTTACTGTCAGCCCAATCCTGTTCCCAACCCCCGTATTTTATAACATAGCTGCAGCTCTAAGAAATTAGATCATTTCCTTAAGTTTACATGTCTGTTTAGCATCAGATCTGATCAGAGAAATCAGGTCTCTATGCCAAGCATGGTTCTTGAATCCATAAATTCCAATAAGATGCCTTCAAACCATAGGCTTAGGAAAAGTTTTATGGAAACATTTCTGCCTTCTAATCTCAGATCCTGATCCACCCAAATAGCACATCGTGTATAGAGAGGCATTTGGAGGCTGCCAGCCCCACAACCCCCTCCTTCACCACCCACATTACCGCGAGCCCTAGGGATCAGTGACAGGAGAAAGTGAGACCTGGGAGGACTCCAGGAAATGGTGGCCTGCTCTGTCTCAGGAGAGAGACACAGGCACGTAGGAACACTCCGCATTCATTGAAGCATGGAAATAAAAAATAAGTATAAAAATACTCCTGAGGAATCTTAGGAAAACAGTTGAAAATTCTTTAGCTTTTGCGAAATGCAAAGAAGCAATAAAAATAAAATTCTTCCAGCAAACACAGAACAAATAAAGAATTATATAGCATTGTATCATCTGCCCTTTATGAACTCTGGGCAAAGCAGTCACAACACTGCACAGGGATATTTGTTTTTTAAAAAAATGATTAAAGGGGCCAGGGAGTTAGTTCAGTGATGCCACCATCTGCCTGGAAAGTGCAAGGTCCCAAGTTCGATCCTCAGTAACCACATACCACAATCCTGGGCATGGTGGCTCACGCCTATAATTCCAGCACTCAGGAGGCAGAGGCAGGAGGATTGCTGTGAGTTCAAGGCTTGTCTGGGCTACATAGTGAGTTCAGGGCCAGCCTGAACTACAAAGCGAGAACCTGTTTCAAAAAAAAAAAAATCACTAAAGATGGTCCAGAAATTCTATTCCTTGGTCAATACAGAAGAGAGAGGGAAGCAAAGGCTGGAATAGATAATAATAAAGCAATATTTATAGCACAACATCCACAAGTGAAAATAGTCAAAATGCACAGCAACAGATGAATAGAAAAAATATTTTGAAATATATTCACTGAAATATTATTCAGCCATAACAAGTATAAATTTCTAAGATATGCTTTGATATGAATGCAACTTGAAAATATTATGCTATGTGAAATAAGTTTAACACAAAAGGATACATATTGATAATTCTCTTCTATAATGTATTTAAAAGGAGAATAGAGATTGGTAGCAGCTGGAGGGAAAGGAATGAGCTACGGATTAAGATAGTTTCTGCTTGAAATGATAAAGAATTTCTGGGAAAAGTGGTGGTGGTGGTCGTAGAACTTTGCAAACACACACTTTAAAATGGTTACATTGTAAATTTTATGCTATATATATTTTAAATACAATTAAATAAAATATTCATTTTATTCTGAGTCAGCCAGAAATGAGACGGTCTCATTTCTCCAAGATTCTCCTGTGAATGATAGAAAAATGTAACAGAAGCCAGGCACAGTGGCACATATCTGCAATCCCAACCCTCTGGGAAGCTGAGCAGGAGGATCACAAATTACAGCCTCACAAGACAAGTTAGTTGCTTATTGAGATCCTGTCTCAAAAATTTTAAATATAGGTAAGGCCAAGCATGTAGCTCAGTGTGAAGGCTCTGGGTTAAATAAATCAAGATCAAGTCCTAAGGCGTGTTCAAGAACCCATGAAACAGTGCTAGGAAGAGTGCCAAAGGTGGGAGGGTATACAGACACCGAGAAATAAGCTGAAAGTCCCCAAACCCCAAATAGGGTCAGAACCATTTTTCTCAGCAGCGGCAGAAGATGAAATAGTAATGATAGTCAGTGTTTGCACACTGGCTCCTCCTGTTTCTAGGAGAGCCCTAATTTACGTCATTTTTCCTGGCAATTTGGCACTTTCTATACAATTTATATAATCATCTTTAAATGTGATTTTTTTTCAACTCAGCAATTCTTGTGTTCTAAGTGACCTAAAGAATTATAGTCAGCATGTGCAGAATAAAATGTCCGTTGCAACAAAATATTGTTAACACTGACCAAGGAATAGGTAAATGCATTATGGGATATCGCTGTGTGGAGCAGGATACAGGTTTTGTTTCCGTTTGTTTAGAGGACAACATGGGGAAATTACTTTGTTAAGAGCAGGTGACAGTAAGGATGCAGGTTTTAATAAGAGTAAAGTAGGTGTCTAGGGACCAACATGAGTAGGACTCTGAAACCTATTTTGTTAATTTACTTTTTTTTTTTGCTTAGGTGAAAATGTGACCTACTATATTATTTGTCTTTAAATGTTCTCTTTATTAGTACTGAAAAACTACTATACTCTTGCTTGGAGTGATTTTTTTTTTTTCTCAGCAGTAAATGGAGTTTGGAATAGAAGACTGAAACACCAGAACATCTTAGAACATCTTTTGTGTCTCATCCATTAGAGTTACTGAAAAATGGTCAACTACTTTAGGAAGCGGTTGGTCCAGCAGCTCTGAGCTTTAATCTGGATCTAGATCTATAATATAAATTGGAGACAAACTGCCCTTATTGCTAAAATAATCATGACAATCCATACCTTAGCGAGTTGATGAGGTGATGAGCAAAATCGAGTCCTCGTTTAGCATCTGCTATACCAGTTCTAGGAGCTCTTCTCTGACCAGTCGTCATCAGATAACATCTACTTGTCCGATGAGTGCAGATGGATGCCAAAATGTCCAGAAAGTCTGTTCTGGGGTGTCTGCAGGAAGAGGGCTGGTAGTGAAGGACAGGGCCTCGGGAAACGTCAAACCCTATGGATACCACTCTAATGGGGGAATTAAGGGGTTGCTAATTTACAAAGGAGGGCAGCCATGATTTAAAAAGACAGAATCATGGTGGCTGTTAGAATGATGTTATTTTGTTGAACATATTAAACACACACTGACCCTCAACCAAAATTCTTGAAGTCAGAGGGAGCCCCAGAGAAGTCCCCTCCCCGCTCCCTCATCTTCTTTGGTCTCACTTCATGAGAAACTAGACTGGAGCCTTTAAAAAAACTTCTTGGAGCCGAGAGAGAGTCTCTGAATGTAGGGGTTGGTTTCCGAAGGTTGTTGGAACAGAGCAGCCCAAGCCACGAGTCTTCACAACACAAACACACTCACTCCAGGTCGGGTGCCCACTGGTACGAAGCCAACGTGGGCTCCTTGTGGAGACAGAGAACCTGACCGGGCCCCCTCAGTTCCCGGGGGCCCCTGGCCGACCTTGTCCTCCCCGCGCTTGTCCACGCTTCGCTTCAGTTCCTTCCTCCATCTCCACATGGTCTCTTTTCTGTTTGTCGTCTCCTCGCAGAAAGACACCTACTGTTGGATTTAGGGCGCACTCAGATAATCCCAGATAACCTCATTTTGGGGTCTGTCACGGTAGCCTCCCCATGAGGGACATGTGCTAACACCCCTGTGCATGCCTGAAACTGTATACTGTACAAAACTATACATAGTTAGGGGCCGGGGATTTAGCTCAGTGGTTCTGGCGCCTGTCTTGCAAGCACAAGGACCGGGGTTTGATCCCTGGTAACCACATACCATACTGGGCGTGGAGACTCACGCCCAGCAGCAACCAGTACCACATACCACAGTGCTGGGCGTGGTGACTCACGCCTGTAATCCCAGCACTTGGGAGGCAGAGGCAGGAGGACTGTTGTGATGTGAGTTTGAGGCTCAGCTCAGGGCCAGCCTGAACTGCAAAGCAAGACCCTGTCTCAAAAAACCAAACCAAAACAAAACAAAACAAAACAAACTATACAGAGTTAGGCACATTAAGATGTTAACAACAACTAGTTACAAACTAGAATAATTATAAATATGTACTATAGAAAATGTATATGAATGTGGTCTCTTTTTCATTCAAATGATCTTAGTTTATTGTAATCATTCCTAATTGTAGTTAATCACAACTGGATACAGGGGGTAGTTTACTTACTGTACATCTCAAAGACTCTCTTCCTTCTCAAAGGTTCTAGGTGGACATTTCATTGGGAGAGAGGCCATTTGCCCCATGACAGCTTATCCATGTGATTTTGGTTTTAGAAGTCTACTACTGAAATATAAACCGAAAAGAATAAAGGCTAAAAATAGGAAATATAATTTCCCTGTGTAGTTTCAAGCAGACAGATGCAAGAGGTCGGTGGTGTTGGTTTTGAAATGCTATGGTATCCTTAAAAACTGACCCAAGCCAGGAACGTTACAAAAGTCCTCTTTACAGATGACAGTTATAGATAATATATATATTCTTGATTATAGTGCATTGAGATTATGAAATCATTTGAGAGGAAAGCACATCAATAAGCAGTTTAATGGCGTGTGAGGAGCCATCAACTAAGTTTGAGTTGCTTCCAGTAAAACTGAGATCCTGCTTCGAGTCAGCTAAATATCTACTTGGATCCTGTTGTTGAAAACAGCTAAACAAAATATCAGACAAAAGTCTTAAGGGAATTAATGAACTGTCAGATGATGAGGAGTTGTCCAGTCAGTGGGGACTCACAGGGACAGGGACAGGTAAGCACCAGAACCACCACCACTGGCTAACGGCAGAGCAGGAAGAGGACGTGAGACTTTGTGTTTTGTGACCTCAAAGGCCTCAAGAGACTACTCTTGCACAAGAACAAGAGACCCAAAACTGCACAAGCTGCAGAGTCTCACAGAGGATCATCCCCAAAAGGCAAGGGGCCAAGCCATCTATTTTATTTTTTAAATTTATTTTTATTAACATACATCAACTGTCCTGTTTTTCCAGCACCATTTACTGAAAAGACTATCCTTCAGGGGAAATAAGTTCTAGTGTTCTCTAGCACAGTAGGATAGCTAATGATAAAATAAATCATTGAATACTTCAAGATAATTATGATAAGGATTTAAAATATGATCAACTCAAAGAAATGATGAATTTCCAAAGTGATACATTTCCCTGACCTGATCATTACACATTGTATACACATATGGAAACAACACACTGACCCCATAAATATTTGTAACTTTATATGTGAGCTTTAAAAAATTCTGCTTATAAAGATGAAATTAAAAGGAATGAATGGGCAAGCCACACACTGAGAGAAATTGTTCATAAATACCTAACAAAAAATTCTTACACAAAACTCCATATGAAAATATTCCTTCAACTCAAAATTAAAAGATAAGAAATCAATGTTTTTTTTTAAAAAAAAGCAAAAGATGTAAATAGATATGTCATCAAAAAAGAGATACAAATGGCTAAGAGCACATCGGAAAATTTCAAACATTACTAGTCATCAGAGAAATGTAAATTAAAAGCAAAAGCTAAAACCAGAAACTTTGTGGGGAATAAAAACATTAAAGATGACTCATATTTCTACTTATAGGCAAGATGCACAAATGGGAACCAGATCTAAACAACACAGATAAAGGAAACTGCAGTTTTCCAACCAGATTGGACAGCACAAAGCAATGATCTTGGTCTGGGGATGTAACTCAGTGGTACCCTGGCTCTGTGCTCCTATCTGGCAAGCACAAGGTCCTGAGTTCAAACCTTGATACCACAAAAACAACAACAAAAATAATGCAATGATCTCCAAGAAACAGGAATGATTGAAGGAAAGCATCATTAGAAGCCACACAGCCCTGGAACAGTGTCAGTCTATGGATCTGACTCCCTGGAAGCCCACATTTCATAAGCATTCCCAAAGCTTAAAAACATGAAAACTGGGTGCAGCAGAACATACTTGTCACCCAGGATATTTGAGAGCCCGAGGCAGAGAATTTCAAGTTGAAGGCCAGTCTAGGCAACTTAAAAGCCTGTGTCAAGACAGAAAATAAAAAGGGCTGGGCATGTGGCTCTGTAGGTAGGCCCTGGGTGCAATCTCCAGGACAAGAAAGAAAATGTGAGAGAAAAACTGAGACACAGAGAGAGACAGAGACAGAGACAGAGAATGAGGAAGGAGAGAAGGAGAGAGAGTCTGTGAATGAAGCACCAGCTCTCAGAATGGAGAACATCTCAGCACATCAGAATCAACTGGAAACTTGATCCCCGACCAGCCCAGACCACGCATCAATCTGGAAAAGCTCTCTCTCAAGTGGGACACCTGTCTGCATGCTCAGAGGCTCAGACCCCAAGCCCCCGGCTCCTCTGCACACTGCTGCCCGCACCGACACAGGTGGGCTGCACCAAGGTGGGTGCCCTGGGCCTTCGGTGTGCCCAGTCCTGCCACAGCCCCACCTACCTACTGCAGCACGCCTCACCTGTGCCTCTAGATTGTGCCCCATTTCTATCACACTCTGCCCACTGTCTACATTTGACGATACAACATGAGTGTGACAAACCAGGCATGTTCTTCCTGATTTGCATGTATATCAACGTCATTCTCTCTCTCTCTCTCTCTCTGTGTCTCTCCTTTTCACTCTACCCCCACCTAGTGATTGAACCCAGACCCTCACACTCTATCATTGAGCTACATTCCCAACACAATCCAGTCATTCTTTATGCACTGTATTTCCTTGAAAATAAGACCTAACCAGAATATAAGTCCTAGCATGATTTTTCATGATACTTATAAGCCCTAACCCCAGTTTAAGCATTAGTTAAAACCATCAGCTGGTCACCACGAGGCCTTGTCCCCATGAGGGGGTTTGAGGCAGGTGTGACACATCCAGCAGAGGACTGTCAGGTGGGTGGTAACTGACTGCTACTGTAGTCTTTTCTATCCCCATTGACCTGTTTTCCTCTCTGGCTTTTTTTTTTCACTTGTTAAATAGAATTTTATTTTATTTTATTTATTTATTAATTTTTATTGAAATCTTAAGGGTACTTCCCTGACTTTTTAACCACACTAAACATAAAAGACTTTGTGGATCCTCTGATGGTCTGAGGTGAAGAAACCTTAGAAGTTGCCATATGTTAATATATAATATAAATTATATATCAAATAAATTATAAAATAATTAAAATAGTAGTAAAATTAATTAAAATTAATAATCAATTTAAATTATTTAATGAATAAATTTATTAAATAATTATATAAATCATATATATGATTTATATAATTATTTAATAAATTTATTATAAATATATATAATATATAATATATACAATATTATATATATATACTTTTTTTTTTTTTAAGGTTTTTTGAGACACGGTCTCGCTTTGTAGTTCAGGCTGGCCCTGAGCTCAGCCTCCAACTCACCTCACAGCAATCTTCCTGCCTCTGCCTCCTGAGTGCTGGGATTACAGGAGTGAGCCACCACGCCCGGCACAGTGGTATGTGGTACTGATTGTTGTTGGGTGTGAGTCTCCACACCCAGTATTGTATGTGGTTACCGGGGATCGAACCTGGGCCCTTGCACTTGCAAGACAGATGCCAGAACGGAACCACTGAGCTATATCCCCGGCCCCATAAATAATATATTATATACATATATTTATCTATTATATATATGCACTATGTATTTATATATACATAAAATCTTCCAGAGAGATACATCCAGTACATCCACTGAAACGCACAACAGGTATATTGAATTATAAAATATCAATACTTATAACTGAATATACATAAATAATATTAACATTAATTAAGAATTTGCAAATACACAAGAGGCTCATTTGGATGAGAAGTGGACACTTATATAGACAGAGGAACTCGAGAATGATTGCCAAGCGACCAGCCTGGTGCAGACATAGCACACAAATACCATGCACACCTGACAACGAGTAGACGTGGTGATGTCAAAAATGAATATTCGTAATTCCATGTTGTGTGTTGTCACTGATATATTTAATGCGCTTGTGTAAAATAAAAAATATTTTCTAAATTTTGATGCTTAAAATTTCTCCTCGCTTTTGTGTGGACTGTCAGTCATTACTGGCATCATTTTTGTTGCCACTCCTGCTTCATCACTATGATTTATCTGATTATACACCTGACCCAGAACTACATATTGATAGACTTTCACAAATACATCAGTATATTATGCATCAAAATGTGATACACTTTCATTTCCATGACCTTTATTCTATACCCCTATAGGTATTCTCAAAGCTATAATTGATTTCAGCCCCAAGTGATCATGTTTTCAAGAAAGAAACATTGCTAGCAAGACCAATAATCAAGAGATCTAAACCATTGCTTTCTAATTCTTTCAGAGAGATTGAAGTAGGTTGGTTTACAGGCAGCACTTCCCTCCCTGTAGAGGAGACCCCTCTGCAGGCGAAAGGGTGGCTGCAAGAATTTTGCATACAAAGAAGCCTCAAAGACACCTGTGCTATTTGCCTAATCAGGCAGGCACACTTCCTTAGCAGCAAGGCTTAATCTAAAAGTCTTGTGTTTCTGAAGTGTCACAGATTAAATTTATATTCACTACCCTCAGCCACAATTTACATGTTGCTAAAGACATTTTTAATCTCTCTGTATTTTAGTTAGCATATAAAAAACTACAAATGTAGGTTGTTAGCCGATTGCTATTTTTCTTCATGAAAGACAAAACAGTTGGGGCAAGCTGCCTCGGCCTGACTTTCTGGAGGAAAAGCCAATCTAACTAAAAGGTGGCTGGTTCTAAAGTTACTGTCCAACAAGTTGGAGAAAAGCTAGGGGAGCTTATAACTTACTAGCCGAGAGAAAAGTCTAAGTAAGAGCCTAGGCTGCCTAAGCCTCCTCCCTGAAAACCATTACACAGCACTTTACAAGTTTACAGTAAAGAGTTTAAAAATCCACAGCTTATTAGTGAAGGTATGTTTCTCCCCTCCGCACAATAAATGATGAAAGCCAGATACAGGAGGGGAGAAAGAAGGTTGGAGTTCTCCTAAAACTATATGAGATAACTTCCCTTCAATGTTAATATAATGCTCATTTTCATTGGCCTTTAGTTGGAAAGATTGGGGCAGTGTTAGAGATCTTTCATTTTTAAATTTTAAATACCCCTATAAGGAAAGTATGAAGTAGCAGGGAATGGTTAGAAATGACCAGGGAACTGGACATGGTGGCTCATGCCTGTAATCCTAGCACTCAGGAGGCAGAGGCAGGAGGATTGCTGAGAGTTTGGGGTTCACCTGGACTACAGAGGGCCAGCCTGAACTATAAAGGGAGACCTAGTCTGAAAAAACTAAAAAAAAAGAAGAAAAATAAGGAGGAGGAGGTGGAAGAGGCAGAGGAGGAGGAAAAAAAGGAGGAGGAGCAGGAGGAGGAGCAGGAGGAGGAGGAGGAGGACGAGGAGCAGGAGGAGAAGGAGCAGGAGGAGGATCAGGAGGAGGAGGAGAAGGAGCGGGAGGGGGAGGAGGAAGAGGAGGAGCAGGACGAGCAGGAGGAGGATAAGGAGCAGGAGGAGGAAGAGGAAGAGGAGGAGGAGAAGCAGGAGGAGGAGCAGGAAGAGGAGGAGGAACAGGAGGATGAGGAGCAGGAGGAGGAGAGGAGGAGGAGTAGGAGGAAGAGGAAGAGGAGGAGGAGGAGCAGGAGGAGGAGAAGAAATGAGACCAGAAAGAGGTCTTTTCTTTTTATGCTCACGGTGAGTCACTGAAGACAACTTGCTCTTGTCATCAATCTCTGCCTGCAAAGCCAAGGCTGGGTGAATCTCAAGAGCTAAGATTCTGGTTCTGAACAGAAAGGAGGTCGGAACAGACAGGAAACTGAGACCCAACAGACCTAACATTTTCCCTATAGAGGAAGACTGAATCAGAATGTCTCAGTGAAACCTGTCCCCTCATTTCTTAAGAATGACCACTGATGCATCATCTTTTAACTGGTGGACGTGGTCCCATAATTTATTAATAGATATGTATACTTCTTAAAAATAAACTTGATGTCATAAAAAGACCCATTAAAAGTGAGAATCAAATCGTGTCATATCATATACTGGTACAAATTCTCAATGCTGAAAGTGACTGTAAGTGTATATAATGTACCAATAAAGATTTGAATTTTAAAAAGTATGATAATGTGAAATAGGAAGAAAACATGCAAAAGGGAAAGGGAAAGAGTGAGTAAGAGAAAGTAAAAAAGGAAAATAAAAGAATTGAATAATAAAAATGGAAATTTGCTTATGTATATAGGAGGTGTGGGATGTAGGGAGGGCAGAGGAATGGGAAAAAATGAGAATCAATATGTGTCTTGTGAAGGTGCAAATTCTCAATGTTGAATGTGATTATAATGTACGTTAAAAAATGTACCAATAAAGTCAATTTTTCTTTAAAAAAAAAGAAAAAAAGACCCATTCTACAGCGTTTTCTAAATTTACTTGTAGTTACAATTAATTTTCACTAGGTGGTGCTATAACACTTCTTGTTTCCCTAGTGGCATCTAACAACAGAATGCAAGCAGACCGCAATTTCAGCGACCAAGTCCAAATGCAATGTATGCAAAACAGGAAGAAAATGTAACTTTAACAAAAAACAATGCATAGAGGAAAAAATTCAAAGAATATACAATTGCAAGGTATAAGATGCAAATCTTAAGACAAAACCTAAATGAGTGACAGTTCAGTCTATGGAACAAAAAACCATAATCTAAGAAAAGAAAAAATTATGGGCCTGGGATATAGCTCAGTGGCATCTTGCATGCCTAGCAAGCACAAAGTCCTGAGTTCCAGAGAGACGGGGGGGGGGTGCAGAGAGGGAGAGAGAATACAAGGTTAAAGTCTATGAAACAAAAGCAAATTCTTACCATTGCAAAATAAACATATTCTCCGTGTATTCTCATTATCCACAGGGAAAGCCATGGAGGAAAGTAAAGCCGATATGGACTCAGTGTAAGTCATTTGGAATGTGGCTCAGTGATTTCTCCCATTACTGCTCAGGAAAGATATTTGGCTTTTTATCAGCTGAAAATAATAAAAGTTTTTAAATGGAAAAGTTTTGTAAGAAAGGAATGAACTACATTGGGAGGGATTTTGTCCTGTTTTGTTTGAAAACAGTTTCTCTACTGGGATGGAGAAGTGGACTTGAGGTTCAGAACACAGCACAAACCAGCTAACTTCCCAACAAGATACTGGCGGGATTTTCCTCCTCTCTTCTCTTTCTCCTTCCCTTCCTTGTCTTGCTGTCTTCCTTCCTGTCCTTGTCTCCTTTCCTCTTTCTCTCTTCCTTTCATTCTTTGGTTTTGTTTTCTGGTGCCGGGGATTTGAACTCGGAGCCCCAACTATGCCAATGATGGGTCCACCACTAAGCGCACCTCCCAGCCCTTCTCAGGGAAGCGACCCAGGCTCTTATCACTTGGGGTGGAGTCAAGCCGGGTCCTGATGAGAAGTCTTTTCGGAACATCAGTGCATCTCCACCATATCTCCACATTGCTAACATTTTGCTTCAATTCATGATAAAGTAGTATATATAATATGTTATATATATTATATATTAAATATTATATATGATTATATATTATACATAAAGTTTTATATATATATATAAAACTTCATGGATATTTCATGTCATGATGAATGAGAATGTAGATTTTAAACTATATATTTATTCCTGTCTAGAAAAAGTAGTAAAGATACACACCAAATAGTTAATGATGACTATATTAGAGGCCAAAAAAAAAAAAAAAAGAGGCTATGTGGGGTGGGAAGAAAAAATTCCATGATTTAGTTTATATATTTTTTTTATTGGTTGGAAGTTTACTCTTTTTTTAAAAAATCAATTTTTTTTGTACCAAGGATCAACTCAGGACCTTGCGCTTGTAAGACAGGTGCCAGTGTCACTGAGTTCAATCCCAAGCCCTATTCTCCTTCTTGATAAACACATATTGCCTTTGGATTTTAAAATCACATTGCTAGATCCAAAAATCCCACTAGTGGATGTACACATTCAAAAGAAATGTCTTATAAGCCATTTGTGCCATCTTCTGACTTTCTGCTCATTACATTTAATCTTAAATTCATTTTCTTTACCTCATCTAGCAGCTGTTAGATACGTCTTCCATGTAACTTATTCTTTGAAGTTTCTGAGTAGGTGAGCACTTGCATGACCTCCATCTTGCAGTTCTGTTACTCTGAACTCACACGAGTCACTTCACTGCCCATTCTTTCCATAGATTTTTTATCTCCTGCTTTCTGGTTGGCACTTTACTATGAGCTACATTCTTTGCTAAACTAGTTATTCATGTTTCCTTATCATTTTAGTTAGCTCAACCAGTTTTTATTTCTGTCTTCTTTGAGCTCACAGATCAACCCACTTATTAAATCCTTCATGTGATTATTTATATCATGTTGGAGCTTACTGAGCAGCCTATTGCTGTTTTTGTTTGTTTGTTTGTTTTTTCTTTATCACCTCACATAATTCTACAATTTAAAAAAAAATTTTCCTCATTGATTTTCCATATATCTACTTTGAAGGATTTGGGAGTTTCTGGAGGAACTTTGTTGCCTTGTATTCTCAAGTTTTTATTTTTTTGGTGGGTTGTATGTTTCAAATATATTGCAGTGTAAGAGATTGCTAGGTAGTCTTTTTAATTAGTGTCTGCTTTCTAGTGACACCACCTCCAAGATGTGACCTTGGCCTTACTTACATTTCGGTATTTATCTGCCTCTTCATTCTCCTCAGTTTGATAGGATTGGTCATGTCACTGTGTTGCAAGGAGTGAATTCTACTACTTATATCAATATCAATATATCCAATTATTATAGACAACTAGGCTGGTAAAACATTACAGGCAGTCAGACAGGTTTACACCCTTGAGAAATAAAGACAGAAGGCATATCTGTTGAAGGCCAGGCCTCGAGATAGATAATGTGACCAGGAGCACACATACCTCCCCAAGGGGTAACTAGGATCACCCAGTCCAATAAAGTCTAGATATAGATCAGTCACTTAGCTAGGTGATCAAGACCTTCTGACCTATCCCTTCCTAAGGAGGACTTCGTTCTTTCCCTGTATACTTGCTACATGATCTACATCTCCACTGAATCAATATTACCTAAGTGGCTATACTTGTGATCTTCTTGGTTGATCATAATTTTGATTCATGTTGTACCCACCTCATGAATTTGCTCTCTAAAACTTCCTTTGAGAAGAGGGCTCATTGACAACTCACTTCTGGGTATTCTCCTATCTCTCAAGAATTATCTCTCTCAATAATTTTTTCCTACCTTTAATCTCCATCATTCTTTAAGATTCATTCTTCAATTTTGGGGACCATGAATTCAGTGTATCTAGAAGGTTGGGAGTTATATTTATTTCTCCTAAATTTCAACCATATATCAATCACGCACACTAAAACTTGTTTTGACAATGTCACCTTTTTATCAATGGCCCACATAAAACATGAACAGTTAGGCTGGGATGTAGGGGGAGGAGGAAAGGGAACAAGAAGAGAAAAAAATGAAGGCTGTAAGTCAATAAGGAGAAAAGGAAAGAAAAAAAAATCAAAGATGATAAAAAGGAAATCTGACTATGCTGAGTTCTTTTTATAGCTAGAATAAAAGGATTTGTGTTGAGGACTTTGAAGAACTATTTGTGAGAGCAGAAGGGATGAGGAAGGAAGAAAGGGTAGTTGAAACTTGACAGAGTCAGTGAGGGTGTCAGAATCTGTTTACACGTTAGGAATTAGTTTATGCTTGGATCTTCTTTGTACAGTTTTGAAGAAAGATGCCTCAAACTCCCTATAAAAGGTGCTGCTTAAGTTAAAGCACTAGCTGATTCTCATTCTCCTTTCCATGTATGCACATACCTCTTATATACATGTCACATGAAAGAAGAAATAGAAGAGAGGAGAGATAAAGGTATAAGAGAGAAGAGAAAAAGAAAGAAAACAATAACCTATATAGCTGTAAGATTGCAAACCTCACAGTCCCATTTATTTTGCAGTCTGAGTTTAACTGCTGGCCTCTAAACTGGCCCAACAACCCCATGATTTGCTCAATTGTCTGTTTCTGAGAAATGAAGCTTGTCCATCTAGATGGTCCTCTGGATCTATCTTTGGCTAAAAGCCTTGATCTGAGCATTGCTAACTGCAGGCCTTTGCCTTGGTCCCACAGTCCAACCACCTTAGTTAATTTGACGAAGGAAGGGTATGCTATGCCTGACCCAGCAGTCAGTTCTCTGGAGCCAAACTGCAGTAACATTGATGACCCAAAGGCAAACAAGATATTGACACACAATGAAAACAAACTAACATTATGACACCAATGGAAACAGCAAAGAAATCAGCAACAATAATACAAGCAAAGAATAATTGGATGTTGACATACCATAAAAGCTACAACTCTTAACAATAACAGAGGTCTGCAGGGGCCAGGGAGTTAGCTCAGTGGTTCCGGCGCCTGTCTCGCAAGCGCAAGGACCCGGGTTCGATTCCTCGGTAACCACATAACAATACTGGGTGTGGAGACTCACACCCAGCAGCAATCAGTACCACATACCACAGTGCCGGGCGTGGTGGCTCACGCCTGTAATCCCAGCACTCGGGAGGCAGAGGCAGGAGGATTGTGATGTGAGTTTGAGGCTGAGCTCAGGGCCAGCCTGAACCACAAAGCGAGACCCTGTCTCCAAAAAAAACCTAAAAAAAAAAAAAATAAATAACAGAGGTCTGCAATAGTCATATAGACAAACCAAATATAAAGACAAAATATAACAGCAAACGAAATATTGTTATACAATAAATATCTACTTGAAGGAGAAGCTCAAGTCTGGTTGGATCAAGTCTGCTGCATGTGTGTCTCTTAGGAGACACCCAAGGAATCTGACCATGCTCACTCCGGTGCGTACATAAGAAACTGGTATATAGCCCCTTGGGGCCTCCCGTTCCTTATCTAGTTGTGACTTCTTGCTCTGCCAAGAGCTAATCATAAAAGGTAAAAAACTTGTACCCCACCAATCAGCTACAGCCTTTTGCCCCACGTGCTCATAGCCATTCCCATTCTCCTTGTTCTATATAAGCCTTTGTAGCCCTCAATAAACTAGAAGCATTCCCGGAAACCTGCGTGGAGTCTGCGTGGTGACTCTGTGCACTCACCCTCCCGGTCCAGGCCTCCGAACCTGATCCTGTGCTGCGTGTACCTCCTTGAGGCCAAGGATGATTATATCTACTAAGTGCAACAACTATGCCATGATTAACAATAGAAAAAATTCAATTGTAATAACATACAGCCGACTAAATACTTAAACAATAATAAAGCTTAAGAGTAACGCTAAGGCCAGGAATTTAACTCAGTGGTTCCAGGGCCTGTCTTGCAAGCGTAAGGGCCAGGGTTCGATCCTGGTAACCACATACAACAATGTCAGGGGTGGAGACTCATGCCCACCAGCAATCAGCACCACATACCACAGTGCCGGGCGTGGTGCCTCATGCCTGTAATCCCAGTGCTTGGGAGGCAGAGGCAGGAGGATTGCTGTGATGTGAGTTAGAGGCTGAGCTCAGGACCAGCCTGAACTACAAAGTGAGACCCTGTCTCAAAAAACCTAAAAAAACCCCAAAAACTAACAACAACAAACTCAGCTACTCCAAAAAATAACAAGGACCTGTGTCTTGTAACTATCTCCCACCTAGTCACCAGTATGGTGACCCAGAAACCTTGAAGGATTGTTGCTCTGAGGCTTCTGACTCCCGGCATGACTCAGTCTTATATTGTTAACCTCTCCCCAAATGGTTCCTATTTAGTCATTCTCAAATATGATGAGCAATGCACTGGGCTTTGTTCTCCAGTGCTAGCCACCCTGAGGAAAAAGTCACTTAGGGACTAAAGCCCCACTTGTATGTGCTGTTTTTAACAACTGGAGACTTTTCTTGGAACTGGTCCTGTTGGCCCAGTCTGTTGCTGGCCCAGGGCTGCTAACCTTTGCTGGACTTGCGTTGTGTTTGTGGAGACAAGAGCCCTCCCTGGGAGCCAGGCTTAGAGCTCTCTCCTGCTTTCTCTTTACCTTTGTCTTGTCTTTAGTTTCTCTGTGATTTTTCATTAGCCAGTCAGCTCTTTCTTACTCTTTGGAGCTTTTCTTCTTTTTCTCTTCAGTGGGTTGTGGTTTTCAAGATGCCACGGTCCAGGTCCAGGAGAGTCTGTGACATACTTCTGGGTTTTCTGCCCTTTTTCCATGGATCATGTCGCTGGAATGTGGGAGTGGTACAGTAGTGCTGGTATGTGATAAAGCTCTTGATGCTGCACAGAATGAACCCTCTCTTCAAGAAGCCTGTGTTCTTAACCAGCATTCTTTCCTTCTGCAGGACATCTAAAGAAGGTTTGGAATTACTGTCTGAGGTAACTGTACAGAAAAGCCACCATGCAAACAAGAGTTCTTATCATTTGCTTCATTCTTCTGTGATGTCCTAGCTTGCAAAAATTTAAAGCTTAAATTTATCTTTTTTTTTTTTTATAGATTTTTTTTTGAGACAGGGTCTCACTTTGTACTTCAGGCTGGCCCTCAGCTCAGCCTCAAACTCACATCACAGCAATCCTCCTGCCTCTGTCTCCCAAAGAGTGCTGGGATTACAGGCATGAGCCACCATGCCCGGCACTGTGGTATATGGTACTGATTGCTGCTGGGCGTGAGTCTCCACACCCAGTACTGTATGTGGTTACTGAGGAATTGAACCCTGGTCCTTGAGCTTGCAAGACAGGCGCTGTAACCACTGAGCTAACTCCCTGGCCCCAATTTATCATTATTAATAGCTCTCTGGTATCCCATCTTGCTACTTTCCTTTAGTTATTTAAGTTGTATCCAGTTCTTCCTAATGATACATGTATTGCAAATAATTCTATTCTAAACAAACACAGACTATTCATATAATATTGTCTCAAAGTCTTATATATTAAAAAAAACTATACCACAGGGGTTTTGTTGTTGTACCTATTATTTAAGCACTGTGGGATCACTCTCCAGGACCTGGACCCTTGTCACTTTGGAAACCACAACCCAAGGAAGAGACAGTAGCTGTGGAGGTCTCTGCAGATGTGACAAAAGGATACATATACCTCAGGTGCTATTTGCAGTTGTCTTGTGACCGCAGCAGCTAAATGGAGAATAAAACTAGCATACAAGGAGAACAGAGCTAAAATTTCATAAAGAAATAAAGTCAGAGTTCTGACTGAACCATAGTTAAATTTGAACCACACCTTAATGGATTTCCCAAAAAAACTTTGATATAGAGAAATGAATGTTTAAAGTAATGTATTATCAGGCGTGGTTGTGCCAGCATTCAGGAGGCTGAGCAGGAGGGTTGCTACACATTTGAGGCTGTCCTGGACTACATAGTGAGTTCAAGCTAGCCTGAGCTCTATAGCAAGACCCTGTCTCAAAAGAACAACAAAAAGGGTAATTATTTTTATATACTTCACATTGGATAATTCTTGCTCACCACCTCTGTGCTCTTTATCCAATTTCATGTGTTCTGATAGACCTTGCTTGTGTCCTGGGGCATTTTCACGTCTTGGGAGTTTGTCCGGCAGTACTCACACACACACAACTGCAAAGTAGGGGGAGGGGAAGGCTCCCCGAGGATTCTCTAAACAGGTGGGGAACAGGACCAAGAGGAAAACTTCTTCCCCATTCCTCTCCTATGCAGACAGCTCTGAGATGCAAGCTATAAAGCTTCTGCATTATGTTTCTTATTGGTGGAATACACATTTTAAAGGAGGAAAGATTTTGTTTACCTTACTGTTCAGGAGATAACAGTCCATGATCAGCTGCGTCTGAGTCAGGAACATCACAACAGATGCGTCTGAAGATTTCCATCCCAATTCAAATATTGCACCCCTTAAAAGAAACTTTCAAGGCAGTAACCAGCAAGATAATATTGTATTATGCTAAGTGGTCAAGGACAATTTCCTGTCTCAGGAAGTGAATTTGATACTTTCTGGAAATCATGCATGTTTCTTTCCAAATACAGTGGTCCCTTCTGGGTTCATGAACTTAATTTTTGTGTTTATGTGTCAACCACTGAAATAAAAACTGTTGCTACAGATACATAGTAATAGGTTGTGCTTCACCTTACCCTGAGCACCACGTTATAGGAAATACTTATCTATGAGGGGAAATGAGTACTTAAGTTCCCATTAAAATAAGACAAAATTGGGCCAGGGATTTAGCTCAGTGGTTCAGTTGTCTACCTTGCAAGTGCAAGGGCCCAGGTTTGATCCCAGTAACCACATACAACAATGAGGCTCACATCCACCAGCAATCAGTACCATATATTACAGTGCCCAGTGTGGTGGCTCATGCCTGTAATCCCAGCACTTGGGAGGCAGAAACAGAAGAATTGCTGTGAGTTTGAGCCTTGCCTGAGCTACATAGTAAGTTCAGGGGCAGCCTAAACTACAAAGTGAGACCCTGTCTCAAAAAAAAAGACAAAATTATCTCTGTATTAGGTGGATTAAATATTGGAAAGTAGGAAGGATATGTTCAGATGGGAAGGGAATTGAGGGAGAGGGGAGGAGAAAGGGACTTTTTTTAAAAATGGAAAGGGCCAGAGATTTAGTTCACTGGTTCTGGCACCTGTCTTGCAAGCACAAGGACCCAGGTTCAATCCCTGGTAACCATATACAGTACTGGATGTGAAGACTCACACCCAGCAGCAACCAGCACCACATACCACAGTGCCAGGTGTGGTGGCTCATGCCTGTAATCCCAGCACTCGGGAGGCAGAGGCAAGAGGATTGCTGTGATGTGAGTTGGAGGCTGAGCTGAGGGCCAGCCTGAACTACAAAGCGAGACCCTGTGTCAAAAAAAAAAGGTCTCAACATGTTTTTAGCTTCTGTTTCTATTCCAAATGCAAAATAAGTAGTCTGGTGTGTTTATAAAAAAGAAAATCTCAGTGAATTGTTCTTCTCCTCTCTTAATATAAATGCCTCACTTCTTTTTTTCTAACCTACAACCAAAGAGAATTTCCATTTTACATAACTTATATTTTATTTTATATTATTTTTCACATTAAATTAAAATATATTCTCACACAAATATTTTATTTCTTATTGCCATGTTTTTGTTTGTTTTTTGTTGTTGTTGTTTGTTTGTTTGTCTTACAATACTGGGGACTGAACTCAGAACTTGCTTTATTCAGATAAAATAAGGAAATGGCAAATAATTATTGAAAAAAAATATTACATAATGTAATGATTGAATATTATATGCCATATAGTTAAACAATTTTTTTATTTTTGAACCAGGGTCTCTCTTTTGTAGTTGAGGCTGGCCCTGAGCTCGGCCTCAAACTCACAGCAATCCTCCTGCCTCTGCCTCCTGAGTGCTGGGGTGATAAGCGTGAGCCACCACGCCCAGCACTGTGGTATGTGGTTCTCCCCACCCGGCATGTTGTACATGGTTACCGGGGATCAAACCCGGCCCTTGCGCTTGCAAGACAGGTGCCAGAATCACTGAGCTAAATCCCAGGCCCCAGTTAAACAATTTTTGAAAAGAAAAGGACATGTACATGAATATATATTTACATAGCAGCGCTTAAATTTCTTACATACTTTCAGAAAAATGATGTACTAATTTTTGCCTTTATTAAAATCTCTAATGATAATTGATTGTTGCTTGGATATACTCTTAAACTTTTGGAATATGTAAAAAAAAGGCTCCTGTTAAATGCTACAATTATTAAGTTGCAGTCAAGAATTTCAGGGGAAATCTACATCCTCAAAAA
>PVIR01026543.1:0-23945 GCA_004026965.1 Petromus typicus | reverse complement strand
ACTCCTGGAACAGATGGTCCGTCGGGGCCAGGTGGGCTCCGTCCTGCAGGAAACTGGTCTCAGCCGCTGTCCTACGCTGAGGGACTGAAGGGGGTCCAGACCTCCACACCTGTCCCTGTGGCCCAGATGGGGCTGGTTACACATTTGCAGGGCAAAGCCAAGCAGTCTAATAAATCATATATTTTACTGTACTGTGTACATGTACTGTGTAGATAGGGCTGCAGGAAATTAAGGGCTGGTAAGAGGCAGAGTTATTCCCATGTCACAGTAAAGTGGTCACGGCTCTAATGCAGTAGGTTTATTCTTACCAGCGAGGCTCCCTACCCTAACTCTTCCCTCGTGTGCTTTAGCCTATCGCCTTAGGAGGATCCTGGGACTTGTCTCTGTCCCTGTGGGGCAGAGCCCCCCTGTTTGCACCTTTCTCCCTATGTCTTTAGCATCATGGGTTGTGTGCTTGGACGCAGCAGAAGTGGCTGTTTCAGCAGCTCACAGCCGAGAGTCCTAGGGAGCAAGGGCAGGTGCCCACACTGCTTCACTGCCTCCCCGAGACGAAGGCGGCTGTCCTGCTGCCCGGCTGTGTGAGCTCGGCACTAACACACCCTCACTTTTGGCTGGAAACCTATCAATTCTTGAGGCCACGCTGGTGAATTCCTGCAGATTAGAAAGCCACTCGGCAGTCAGTGTGACTTAGCTCAAAAAAAGAATGAGAGGGGCCGGGGGAGTTAGCTCAGTGGTTCCGGCGCCTGTCTTGCAAGCACAAGGACCTGGGTTTGATCCCCAGTAACCACATACAATACTGGGTGTGGAGACTCACCCCAGCAGCAACCAGTACCACATACCACAGTGCCGGGCGTGGTGGCTCACGCCTGTAATCCCAGCACTCGGGAGGCAGAGGCAGGAGGATTGCTGTGATGTGAGTTGGAGGCTGAGCTCAGGGCCAGCCTCAACTACAAAGTGAGACTCTGTCTCAAAAAAAAAAGAATGAGAAACTAATTTATCTTTCATATATACTGCTTGGAGTGCCAAAAATCTTTCAACAGTGGGGCCTCTGGTGGGTTGGATATAATAAATGAATGTTTCTTGGTCCCTAGATTGGACAACAGTGAGTTAACTATGAGTTAGAAACCAAACCAGATGAGAACTAAAGTCTAGGGCTGTGGCTCTTTTCAGTGCTACCGTCGTTTGTCAACACTGAGGCCAAGTGCCTGGGCACTCGAGTAGCTTGGTGCTCAGTCCCCAAACCATTTCTGCCATCCAAGGTAGTTGTCCCCGCCCTTCCCCGACTGTGGTGTTCAGAGCTGTCGCACTGCTGTTCTGTTTGGTTCAGGTGGTGCACTTGCCCTCTGGTGTGGGAAGCAAGAGACACAGCTTCTGTTGCTTGGGCACAGTTTCACACTACACGACGTTATTGTACCTCGTGGGTACTCAGCAAACTCACTTTCAGCCCTTCCAGGGGAAACCTTGGATGTATGACCACTGTTCCGTGCCCCTTCCCCTCCCCCACACAGATGCTCCGACACAGCCAGGTACTGAGCTGCCTGGGTTCTGGGGCAGAGGCTCTTGCTGGTTTGTTTTCTGGGATATCAGTGTGCCCCGTACAGCTTCCCCTTCGTGGTTGTGTGCGGCGCATCTGTTGGTGTGTATGTGTGCGTGTTCCTAAGCACGAAAGTGAAGCGCGATGCTCTTTCACGACCTGCTCTCTTCACGTCACAGTCCGTGTGGGCTGGGCACTGCTGGGATTCTGCAACCTGGGTTCTTTCCCTGTCCCCATTTGTGTTTTCTCTGAGGCAAGGGATGTCATGGGACATTTAAGCCTTTCAGGGACCTGTGAATTCCTCTCAGTGGGGAAAGGGGCAGAGAAGGTTGCAGCTAGACTGGCACTCAGGACAGCTTGGTGGCACCTTCCTTTGTAACAGTGAAGTAACTTTTCATCACGTCTTTGTGGCCACTGAGTTTCTCTGGGGGCTCTCCCGTCTGAGGCCATTTGGCCCCTACGGCGCCGGTTCCCGCCCAGCGGCTCACCGTCTGTCCTCCAGCTGTCCTGGTTCTGTGAGCACCTCTCAAGTTTTCTCCCTGATGCCGTCGGCCTGCTCTCCCTGGCCGCCCTTCCTCCCAGCCTCCTGAGGACTGGATCCAGGCTTATCTCTGGGAACCATCCCCAGCCTCACCAGGAGTCGCTCCTCCCACGCTTTGTTATGATTGAAAATACACATAATATAAATTTACCATTTTAGTTGCCATCTAGTTATTACATTTTATTGGTGTTAAGAACTTGCACGACGTTGCATAGTCATCATCACTCCCCTTCTGGACCTTTTTATCATTCCAGAGTGAAACTCTGTACTTATTAAGCAATGAGTCTCCACTCACCCCACCCCCGCCCCTGGTAGTTACTACTCTGCAGTCTATATTTATGAATTTGAAAGTCTTATTTATACAGATGAACTCATAGGAGGTTTGCCCTTTTGTGACTGGCTTATTTTACTTACCATGGTTTTTTTTGTTTTTGTTTTTTTTGAGAGAGGGTCTCACTTTTGTAGTTCAGGCTGGCCCTGAGATCAGTCTTGAACTCACAGCAGTCCTCCTGCCTCTGCCTCCTAAGTGCTGGGATTACAGGCGCTGTAGTATGTAGTTCTGATTGCTGGTGGACCTGAGTCTCCACGCGCAGCATTGTTGTATGTGGTTACCAGGGATCGAACCTCGGCCCTTGCACTTGCAAGGCAGGCATTGGAACCACTGAGCTAAATCCCCAGCCTATTAACCATGGTATTTTAAGGTCTTTTCATGTTGTAGCATGGATCAGCTTTTTGTTTCCTTCTAAGGCTGTTCTTTTGTATGTTCACACCACGTTTTGTTTATCCATGTACTTGCTGCTGGACACTGGACTCATTCCTACCTTTTGGCAATCATGAATAGTGCTTCCTTGAACTTTCACTTACAAAGAACTGTTTGAGTTTCTGCTTTGAGTTCTCATGGGTGTGTACCTAGAAGTGGAATTTCAGGACCATGTGGTAAGCCCATGTTTCACTTTTCAAGGGACTATCGAATTGTTTTCCACAGTTGCCAGCAGTTACTGAACAACTAACGATTAAAGAAATTGGCACCTCAGCATTTCCAGGAACCAGGCAGAGGGACTGTGCTTGTCAGCAGTGTGGAGAAAGGGTCCACATCTCCCTCCAGAGGGACCACAGCAGGGACGTCCCCTGGGCTACACAGCTTGCCGGTGTGACCAGCTGTCTGCCTACGTGTCATTTCTTTTCCTGGGCCGTGGTCCCTGTTGCTTTAAGGACGGTGGCAAGAGCACGCAGCTGTGGGGTGCGGTGCCCGGTGCAGGATCGGAGTGGGGCCGTGGGCCTGTGGACTTGGAGCTCAGAGCTCGGTCAGGCTCACAGGCCTGCCGACGCCTCACTGGCCAGGAGCAGCTGGAGTTTCCAGATGCTAAGAGGATGTGAAAGGGCCTGGAGCCGTCTTCCCCACACCCTGCAGCCTCTTTGGGGGTAGTCAGGATAACTGGGAAGCAAAGGAAGAAAAGCAGATGTTTTGCTTGGCTCCATGGATTTTTACTAGCACTGCTTCGCAGGGTGCGGGGATTAGAGCTTTAACCATCCCGGCCACTGCAAACAAGCAGAGAACGCCAGAGCCCGGTAGGACACCTTCCTGCTTTTGAAGTGTGGCCCCTAAGCGATCTGCACGTTTGCTTGTAGCTCCCAAGCTTGCTTCCCGACAAGAAGCAGCCTCATGTGAGGTGAGGTGAGCAGCCTGAGAAAGGCAGTGGAGGCCCGGACAGCACGCGTGGCCTGCTCACTGGGGACCGAAACGGGATCGTGTCCTTGGGGGGGGCCAGGTATCCCTCGCCTGCCCCTCACACCCACGAGGCTGGCTGTGTCTAAAAGGCGGGTATTAACAAGTGTCAGCAAGAACGCAGGCAGACGGAGCCCGCGGACACTGGTGGTGGGATGCAGCGTGGTGCCGCTGCTTTAAAAATCAGCCCGGCAGCTCCGAAGGTTAAGCGCATGCTACTATGTGACCCAGAAAGTCTGCCCTTAGGTCTGCCCAAGAGCCAAGCATACACGTGCACATAAACCCAGCACATGAATATTAATAGCAACATTATTTATAGTGTCTCAGAGGTGGAAACAAACCCATGTGTCCATCACCTGAAAAACTGGCAAAGTAGTACATCCATGCAATGGCGTTTCACCGAGACCTAAAATAGAACAAGGTACTGACAGACACACATCACTGACGAAACTGGAAAGCACTGCATTCAGGGAGCCAATCACAAAAGGCTGCGCGTGGTCTGATTGCGTTAATGTGAAATGTCTAACCCAGGCAAATCCCTGGAAGGAAGATCCCTTGGTTGTGGGCTGAGGGTAGAGGACAGGAGGGCTGATGAGTGTAGGTGTGCGGGAGTTCCGAACTAAAGATGGCTGCACGAGCCTCTGACAAAAAGCCACTCAACGTATACTTTAAAAGGGTTAATTTTCAGTTGCGCACGGTGACACGTGCCCGTAACCCTAGTATTCCAGGAGGCTGAGGCAGGAGGATCTCAAATTCAAGCCCTGCCTGGGTAACTTAGTGACTTGATGAGACTCTGTCACAAAATAAAAAATAAAAAGGGCTGGGCCTATAGCTCAGAATGAAAGCCCTGCGTTCAACCCCCAG
Source organism: Petromus typicus (assembly GCA_004026965.1). NCBI lineage: Eukaryota > Metazoa > Chordata > Mammalia > Rodentia > Petromuridae > Petromus > Petromus typicus. Next base: position 19,280 of record PVIR01026543.1, on the reverse strand, counting down.
CATCCCCTTCCCAGTGGTGGATTGTATAGTATGTGAACTGTCCTGCAATAAAAACAATTCTAGGAATTGTTCCTACTTTTTGAACTGTAAATGTAGCTGAAAGTCCTGAATTTTTATCTTCCAGTTCTCATCATTCTATACGTGCTACATGTTTTATAAATAAAGTTTTATCGGAATACACAGACACAATACACTGTTCATAAGCTCAGAGACAGTGTAAATGAAAACTCTTTTGAGGCATGTCTGCACCTTTGATTTTGTGTTTTACACCTTTTGTAATTGACTTGGCAAGTTATCAGCCTCTTCACACCATTCAAATCTAATTTTAAACAAGTGTGAGTGAGTCCTAGGAAAACAAAAATAACTTTTCCCAAAACCAATTTCCAAGTGGTAGCTGTATAGTTACCGGAGTCCTTTCTAGCACTGAGACTAACATCTGCCTTGCTGCTCCCAGGAACCTAAAAGGGAAAAAATAAACCACAGAACAAATTTGCTAACACTGCTACTTTGCCAGTAAAGAAAAAACAAGTTCCAGGCTTCTCCATTTTTTAAACTTTGAAAAAAAAAATTTAAATTATTATGAAGTACAGTTATTCTTTTTTGAAGATCTCTTTAATTTGCTGGTGATAATAGGGAGAAAACTGGATACTCCTGGGGCAGGTTCAGCTGCCTGAGGTTAAAAAAAGGGATTCTCTTCCCTGAAGTGGCAGCGTATGCTTATAATTAACATATTATTACCTCCCATTAGCAGGCTGCTATTAATAACAAGAAGGAATTGTGCACACATTATCACATTTACCCCGAAACCCTCCAGTCGGTTATATCAATGTCCCGCCTCACAGAGTGCCGCGGCGCGTCCAGGTGCGCGGGTGGTCACAGCCGCAGAGCCCCGCGGAGCAGCCCTTGTGCTGTTCAGCTTTGTTCCCGAGAGAAAACACCGGGACAGAACCAGGTCTTAGTGAGAGCAGGTTAGTGTGCTCAGAACAAAACGAGGACCGCTGCCGCTTTTCTGTGTGTCCAGAAGGCCCAGTGTCCATCCTTCTTTTCCTTCCCCCTTAAAGGCGAGGCAGCACGGTGGCTTGCATGTGACTCCCTGTCCGGGCTCTGGAGCAGTTGGGCAGCTGAGCGCTCTCTCCTCTGGTCCTCCGGCCCGCCTGCCCCTTCTTCCTCATCTTTGAGGACAGCCCTCCCGCGCCTCCCTGCTGGGGTTGTCCCTCCCTGTCTCCCTCCCAGATGCTTTCGCACAGGTTCTCTCACTACCGTGACTTCCCCTCCGCCCTGCAGCTGACAAGGGCCCCACGGGCTCTCCAGCATCTCTCCCAGGTGCGCGTCGGGAGAGGTGACCTGGTGCGACCAAGACCGTGCGGCCGCCAGAGTCAGAAAACACAGTCATCTAGTCTTTTTCCCTTCAACCTCCACGTTTGACTCTCTAATTTAAAAAGCTGATTAAAAATATTTTTAAAATAAATTGAATAGTTTATTTGAGCAAAGAACAATTGACAGATCGGGGCACCCTCAAAACCAGAAGCTCAGAGAGCTCCACTGTGCTCAGGGACAGTGACAAATGCAGTAGAAAGCAGAAACAAGGAGCAGGAGAACTGGTCATTTCCAAGGTGCCTTTCTTTAAATGTTCAAGTTCGAGGACTAACGCTGGCTCCAACGCCCTACCTTTGTGGAGGCGTGGATGTTATCTATTGTGCTTTCCCAAAAGCTGAAATAACTTAGTTTGTGCTGGGTGGCACAGAACTTTGATCTGTTGGGACCTAGTGCAGGATCTCAGGCCAAATCAAGGCCTATAAAACTAATACCACTTTATTGAGCTATTATTGTGTATTAACATACCCAATTCATTTATATAAACTATACATTTATATTTCAGTATAATCAGAGCCTTGTAACCATCATCACAGTCTAATTTCAGAACATTTTAATTCTTTCTCAAAGAAAACCAGAGCCCATTAGGGCCGGGGATATAGCTCAGTGGTTCCGGCCCCTGTCTTGCAAGCGCAAGGACCCGGGTTCAATCCCCAGTAACCACATAACAATACTGGGCGTGGAAACTCACACCCAGCAGCAACCAGTACCACATACCACAGTGCCGGGTGTGGTGGCTCACGCCTGTAATCCCAGCACTTGGGAGGCAGAGGCAGGAGGACTGCTGTGATGTGAGTTTGAGGCTGAGTTCAGGGCCAGCCTGAACCACAAAGCGAGACCCTGTCTCAAAAAACTTAAAAAAAAGAAAACCAGAGCCCATTCGTAGTCACTCCCAACACCCCCAACCCTGTGTGACCCAGAAAGGAACCCTTGGTTCCTCATCCCTAGGCAACTGCTAGTCTATGTTTTGTCTCTATAATTTGCTTATTACGTAGATGGAATCATGCAGTACGTGGCCTTTTGTGATTATCTTCTTTCAGCGAACAGCCAAGTTCAGCTATTTTGTATCCTATATAAGCACTTTCTTTTTTTATTGCCGAATTATAGTCCAAATTATAGCCTGAGTACTTAGAGCATTTTTTTATGTGCTTATTCTTGGATGGACATTGAACTGTTTCTGTTTTCTTGCTAAAATAATGCTAGAGTGAAGATTCACAGGCAGGTCTCTGTGTGGACATTATTTTCTTCGCTCTTGGATGTACACCTCGAGGTGCCAGTGTTAAATCTGTGTTTAGTTTTTTTGAGAACTACCAAGCGGATTGCCAAAGCAGCTGTACCATTTAGCTTCCCACCAACAATATGTGAATTTGTTTGCATTCTAAAAATTGGTGTTGTATGACTTTTTGACTGTCGTCATCGTAGTAGCTGTGGGTGGTATCTCATTGTGGTTTTGACTTACATTTCTGTGTCCATTTGTGTATTTTCTTTGGAGATACTTTATTTCAAGTTATTTGCCTGTTTTTAATTGTACTTTTGTTCCTTTATAATTGAATTCTAAGACTTCTCAACATTCTGAGTGTAGGTTCCAATTCAGATGTGATCTGCAGATACTAGTGTAATTCTCTGAGTTATCTTTTCACTTTATTGATGATACTTTCTGCAACACAGGAGTTTTACATTTTGCGGCAGAGACATTTATAGTTTTGATGTTGCTGTTTATGTTGCAGTTAATCCTTTTGACAAGTTTTTCTGATACAATTTATTTCTTGTTTAATTAATAAACTTTTTAGAACAGTGTTAGTATTACTCAGCCTTTTGTCACTGTAAAAAAATACCTGGTAATTGGTGTACAGAGAGGAAAAGTTTATTTTGGCTCCCAGTTTGAGTCTCCAGTTCGAGATGGGTGGGGCCGAGCATTGGTTTCCGCCTGTGGTGGAGCCCGCACAGAAACAGCAGAGGACACACAGTGGACAGTCCACCACTCATGCCAAGAAGTGAAAGAAACCTCAGGGCAAGTGGCCTTTAGGAACACTCATTATGTACACAGCAGAAAGGATCAGAACGCCCAGAGTTTTTGTATTTTCCCTGCCCCGACTTCCCTTGTCCTCTGCGTCCCGCACCACCGTTGTACATTTGTTGCAGTGAACCCACATTGATGTTGTGAAGTCAGCCACACCTGTCACATACTCTGGCACGTTTGTGTCTCCTCGCAGCGTTAGAATTCATTGAACAACAAGGAGTTCACAAGCTATGTGGGTATCTCCAGCCTTAATTCACTTTGATTTTGCCCGGCAGTCATGGCCACGGCAGAACCAGGTTCTTGATTCCATTCCAGTTTTGTGATGAACATCTGTAGCACTCAGCTCACCCCTTTGACTCCACATGGTGATGTGCAGGTTGCAGAGAAGCTGAGAAAGGGGTGAGGCGGGCCCAGGATTTACAGAGGCAGTACAAAGAGCACGGACAAAGCTGGTACCAGCGCAGAGCTGCCGCAGGTGGTGAGGTCAGGGGTTAATGAATCCGGCTGCAGAGCTGGGCAGCACAGAGCTGCCAGGCGAGGGGCCAGATGGCAGTTTTGAAATGAGCAGAATGGTGGGCTTGAAAATTCCACACTGAACCGAGCCTGGGGGTGGGCAGAGGTTTGAAGTGCCTTTCCTGTGTGTGTGTGTGTGTGTGTGTGTGTGTGTGTGTGTGTGTGTGTGTTGTGTGTGTATGTAGAGGGGTGTTACTGTGGTCTGAACCCAGGGTTTTCAGACCAGACTATATTCTCAGCCTTGTTTTGATCAGATGAGGTCTCCCTAAGTCACTCAGTTTCCCAGGCTGGGCTTGGACTTGCTGTTTTCCTGCCTCAGCCTCCCAGTGTGCTAAGATTATAATTGTGTGCCATTCTGGTTGGCTAGATCCCTCTCCTTTTATAAATCTTGGGTGAGGGCCTAGCATCTGCTGTGTTTGATAAGTTTGCATGTTTCGTTGCCCTGATAGAGCTTGATCTGTCCATGTTCCTGTGGTTTACTGTCATTTGCTAAGTTCACCAGTGGCAATGACATGATTAATGCATTTATCAGACTGTGTCCTATGGTTGTGCTCTGTAGCTATTGATGGTTCTTCTCAGGAAGTTCCATGCGTCCAGTACCTGGTGATCATCTCCTTGCACCGAGACATTACCAGGTCACCCCGGCTTAGCGCACATTTCAAGTTGGGCGACTCAGGCACGGTGTACAGCCGTGCTCTGCCACTGGCACACCATGCTCACCCGAAGCCTGCATTGAAGTTGTAATGACTTGGTGTCCTACCTGCTGCGGGTTTTGATAAATGTGCAAATGGCACATATTTACCATTATAGTAATTTTTTCCTGCCCTGAAAATCCTCTGTATTCTACCTTATCATCTGTCTCTTTCTCTGTCCACTGAAAATCACTGATATTTTTCATGTCTCTAGTTTTACCCTTTCTAGAATGTCAGATAATTGGAATAATACAATATTTTGCTTTTTCAGATTGGATTCTTTCACTTAATAATATACATTGAAGGTTCTTTCTTGTCTTTCCATGACCTGATAGCTCTTTTCTTTTTAGTGTTGAAAAATAGTCTGTTGTTGGGATGTGCCTGTAGTGTGTCCGCTCACCCATGGGGGACGTCTGTTGTAGACATCCATGTTCTAATGTTTGCGTGGATATGTGTTTTTCATTCATTTAGGTAGATGCCAAGGAGTACAATTACCAGATCATGTGATAAGGTATGTTTAGTCTTATAAGAAGATGCCTCGCTTTCTTTCAAAGCAACTGTACTATTTTGCATTTTCATCAGCAACAGGTGAGCGTTCCTGTTGGTCCTCATCTCATGAGCTTTGGCTGTTATCAGTATTCTGGATTTTGGCTCTTCAAACAGGCAAGTGTAGTGATATATTATTTTAATATCCAGGTTCTTTCTTTTTTTTTCTTTTCTTTTTTTTTTTGAGACAGGGTCTCGCTTTGTAGTTCAGGCTGGCCCTGAGCTCAGCCTCCAGCTCACATCACAGCAATCCTCCTGCCTCTGCCTGCCAAGTGCTGGGATTACAGGCGTGAGCCACCATGCCCGGCACTGTGGTGTGTGTTGCTGATTGCTGCTGGGCGTGAGTCTCCACACCCAGTATTGTATGTGGTTACTGGGGATCGAACCCAGTTCCGTGCACTTGCAAGGCAGGCGCCGGAACCACTGAGCTAAATCCCCAGCCCCTAATATCGAGTTTCTTAATGATGTGTGATGTTGGACCTCTTTTTGTATGTTCAGTTGCATCCTATCATGATGTAAATGTTTTGGTCCTTTCCAAAAAATCATGCTGAAACTTAAACCCTCGAGGCAAACAGTTTGGGAGGTGTAGCCTTTGGGAGATGATTGAGTCTTGAGGACTTTGCCTTCATGAATAGAAATGAGCACCCTTGTAAAAGAGCCAGGCATCAGAGCATGTGTCTGTTGTCCCAGAACTTGAGAGACTGAGGTAAGAGGATCATGAGTTTGAAGTTGGCTTAAGCTACATACTAAGTTCAGGTTTAGCCTAGACTACAGAGTGGGACTCTATCTCAAAGAAAGGGGAGAGAGCTTGACGGAGAAAATTTGCTCCTTATGGATTTCCTGTCTTCTGCCATGTGAGAACACAATGCCTCTCCCCTCTGGAGGACACAGTATTAAAGGTGCTGTCATGGCAGAGCCTCACCAGATAATAAACCTGCCATTATTTTGGTCTTTGATTTTCCAGCCTCTACTACAAAGAAAAAAAACTCTATATTCTTTAGAAAAAGAACTCTATTCTTTAGAAATTAGTCATTCTGTGGTCTTTTGTTATAATGATACAGAATTGGCTGAAATATTACAGATTTTTTTTTTTTTTTTGGTGGTGGTGTGTTTGTTCAGGTATTTTGCCCCACTCTTCCATTTTTAATTTTTATTTAGGGCTGTAAGACCATACTACCACAACTGGCTCCCATTTTTAAGTTGAGGTTTTTTTTTTTCTTGTTCTGTTGTTGAGTTTTTTATGTTTTCTATGTATTTCACAATGCTTTATCCAATGTGTGCTTTAGAAAGATTGTTTTCCTACTTTGTAGCTTATCCTTCTATTTTATGGTCATTGTTCTTTATAAAGAAAAAGGTCTAATTTTAATGAAGTCAACCCTATCAATTATTTTTTTCATAGTGTCTGGCTTGGGTGCTGACCTGGAAAGTCATCACCATAGCTGTATTCATCAGTTTTCCTGTCACTGGGACAAAATACCTGATACCTGCAAATTAAAGGCAGAGAAGTGAAGTTTGGTTCCCAGTTCGGCTCATAGTTCCAGAAGATCCAGTCCATGGCTGGCTGGCATCAAGGCAGAAGAGTTGTGGAGGAAGAGTGGGCAAAGCTTAGTTTGTGGTGTCCAGGAAGCAGAAAAAGGGAGCAACGACAGTTGGAAGGGCCAGGAACCAGAGAGCCACCCATAGTCACACCCTGGCAACTCATCCAGACACACTTAGAAATGTGCTTTATTAAAATGTTAGGTAACTCTCAAACTAAGCTGAGAATTCAGGGATCATTGAGAACCAAGACTAAATAGTACAGCTCAATGATTTAAAAGTTTTGAGTTTCAACAGAAAGGAAGTGCCAATTACATTCCTATAAAACTTTGACAGGTTGGTTGTTGAAAAGATTAGCATTAAAACAAAGCTAAATGCTTTACATCAGTGTAATAAGAATACTTTGAGGGCATCCCAGGTATCACAAGACCCAACCATTCACAGGCTCAAGGGGGTGCAAAACTAGAAAACTTTGCTTTGAGAAGAGAGCCCCAGGGCACTTAGCTTGAGAAGAGCCAACTAGGAAATTCATTCCCTGGGAGTAGGAGTCCCTTTACAGAGTTTGGCTCTTAGGCATGGAGTTCAGCCTGTGCAGCCATGAACCAAAGGGGCCAAGCTACTGCTTAAACTGCTTAAACCAACAGGCTTTGTCATCGTCTACATCGTGCTAGTTTTACAGGGACTCAGAATGCACGTTATGGAGTCGTGGAGGCTTCTACCTGGATTTCAGAAGAAAGCCTGAGAGGCCAAGCAGTGTGCCGTGAGAGGGCACCGTGTGAAGTTGTGAGAGGGAAGCCAGAAGTGCGGTGAGACCCAAGACACTTGGAGAAGCAAGGAACATGGGCTGTTCACTGAGAAATGCCACAGTCAGTGAGCAGAGCCACCCCAAGAGCGAAATTATGTGAGCTGCAATTGGCAGTCAGATAAGAGCAAAGCCACTATAGCCTTTTGGAGTCAGATCTCACCACAGTTTGCCCCAGGTGCTGGACACAGGGCTACAGGATTCAGTGTTTGCCCTGTTGGGCTTTGGTCTTGCTTTGGTACTGTTTCTCTTTTTCTCCCTTTTGGAGTTTTTATTTACCCTTTACCATTATATGTTGGAAGTGTTCGACTGTCTTTTTAATTTTTATCGAGGCTCACAGCTTAAAGAGTCTGCTGCCTTACGTCTCAGAGGAGACTTTAGGTTTGGACTTTTCAGCAGTGCTGGAACTCTTTGAGTTTTGGTGACTGGTAGAGATGGGCCATATGCATTTTGCATAAAGTGATGCACATGAGTCTTTTGGGGCCAGGGGCAGAGTGTTGTAGTTTAGATTGAGAATGTTCCCCCAAGGCCCCATGTACTCATAGGCAGGACTCTCGGAAGGTGATTAAACTGTGGATGTGATGTAGCTGACTTGCTGTTAGGAAGGAGGGCCTGGTCAGAAGAGCTGGGTGGCTGGGGGTATGACCTGGAATGGTATATTTCCCTTCCCAGCTTCCCCTGTCTTTTTTCTGTTCACTGATGGGCACAATCCGAGCAGCTTCCGTCAGCCAGGCCCTTCCAGTGTACACTTCTGTCTTGGAGCCAGCCGGTTGATGGTCCATAACCAAGAGCCAAAATACACCCCTCTCCTTTAGGCTGAAAGTGTCAAGTATTATGTCCCAGTGACAAACAGAGTGACTAAGACATGTTCTGTTATTCTTTTCCTTGTGGTTGTGTAGAATTGGCTAATATTTTATTGAAATTTCCATCTATGTTCATGAGATACATGGGCTATAAAGATATTTTAGTCTGGATTTGGTGTTAAGCTGATGCTGGCCTTTTAAGATGAGCAGAGAAGTATTCCTTTTGCTTCTATCTCTGAAAGAGATTTCAAAGAATTGTATAATTTCTTTCTTAAATGGCAGGATTCACCAGTGAACCCATCTGAGCCTGTGTAATTTCTCTTTACAAAGATGATCAATTTTTGGTTATATTTTTTCATAGATATAAGCCTATTGTCATTGTCTCTTTGCTCTTCTCAGTTCTAGCCCTTCATGTCTTTTAAGGCAGGAATTTTCCCATTTCATCTAGGTTACCCAAATTATGGCCATAAAGTCCTTCGTAATAAAATTGATGGTATCTGCAGTGATGTTCCTTTTTTTCCCAATTCTGACCTTAGTAATATCACTCCCCCTCTTTCTCTCTCTAGTTACCCTGGCTAAGTCTTATTGATATTATTGATCATTCTGTGTGAGTGTGTAAGACAGGGTCTCATTTTGTAGCTCAGGCTGGCCCTGAACTCACTATGTAGGTCAGGCTGGCCTCAAACTCATAGCAGTCCTCCTGCCTCTGCCTCCCAAGTGTTGGGATTACAAGCGTGAGCCACCATGCCCAGCTATTGATCTTTTAGAAGAACCAGCTACCAGACCTTCTGTGTAAATGTCTTGTGTTCAGTGGTATTGACTTCTGCTCTATTATTTATTCTCAACTTTATGTTTAATTTGCTTTTGCCTTCTGGCTTCCTAAGGTGGAAGATTATAGATGACTCATCTGAGAAGAATATTGATGATTAAACCCGTGGTCTTTGCATTGAACTATCCCAGCCCCACTCTCCTTTATTAAGATGGGGTCTCTTAAGTCACTAAACCGCACTGGCTGGGCTTGAACCTACAATCCTCCTGCTTCAGCTTCCCAGAGTGCTGGGATTGTAGGTATGCACTTGTGTGGGTGGTGAGATTTCTCCTTTGATTCATGAATTATGTAGAAATGTACATACATTAAGTATTTTTGGAATTTTCCAATTTATTATTAATTTCTAGATTAATGCTACTTGTTCTAGGAACAGGCATTGTGTGATTTCTATTCTTTTAAATTTGTTAAGGCATATTTTATAGCCTGGTATGTGGTCCTAACTTGGTGAGTGTTGCTTGTGGGTGTAAGTGCGTAATCTGCAGCTGTTGGAGATAGTCATCAGTAAATAGCAAGAATGTCCAGCTGATTGATGTCCCGTTGGGTGACCACATCCGTACGATTTTCTTCCTTCTGGCTCTGTCATTTGGAGCAGGGGAATCCTGAAGTCTCCAACAAAAGTAGTAGATTAATGTACTGTTCTTTGCAGTTCTATTGTTTTTGCTTCATATATTTTAACACTCTGTTGTAAACACCCTGATGTATATGCACATTAAATTTTTTATGTTTTCCTTAAGTACAGACTGCTTTTTATTTTATAAGGCTCTTCTTTATCCTTGTTAATGTTTTTGTTCTTAAATCTGCTTCATATGAATTTAATACAGCTATTTTTTTCTTATCTTAATGTTAGCAAGTTATGTATTTCTTTATACCTTTATTTTCTGACACTACTAGAGATTGTAGGAGAGCCATGTGTGTGCTAGGGAAACATTTTGCCACTTGTGTACACCTTCATAATGTAGATGACATCACCTGTGTTGTGTTGTGTTATGTCATGTTATGTTATGCCATGTTATGCTATGTTATGTTACATAGTTGTTATGTCACAAAGTCGTTCAGGCTGGGTTTGGATTTTGATCTGCCTGTCTCAGCCTTCCAGGTAGCTTAGATTGCAGGTGTATGCCACCATGCCCAGTTCCTTCCTTTACTCTTTATTTTTTCATCCTGGGAATCAAATTCAGGGCCTTCACAATGAGCTACGTCCTCAGACCTTCTTCTTCTTTTTTAAAGACAGCATCTTCCTCACTTGTGTTTTGCCCAGGCTGGGCTTGAATTTGTAATCCTCCTGCCTCAGCCTCCTTGAGTGCTTAGATTTCAGGTTTGTGCCAATACACTTGGCTTATCCCTTTACTTTTTTTTTTTTTAAGGTTTTTTGAGACAGGGTCTCGCTTTGTGGTTCAGGCTGGTCCTGAGCTCAGCCTCAAACTCACATCACAATCCTCCTGCCTCTGCCTCCCGAGTGCTGGAATTACAGGCGTGAGCCACCACGCCCGGCACTGTGGTATGTGGTACTGGTTGCTGCTGGGGTGGGTCTCCACACTCAGTATTGTATGTTGTTACTGGGGAATCAAACTCGGGCCCTTGCGCTTGCAAGACAGGCGCCGGAACCACTGAGCTAACTCCCCGGCCCCTATCCCTTTACTTTTAATCTATACTTGAAGTAGATTTCTGTAGACAATCCCAGCCTCCTGAGTGCTGGAAATGTAGGCACACATCACCACACTTGCCTTTCTTTTGTGGTTATAACTGACCATTTCATGACTTCATTTTTCTCCCTTTTTAGCTTTTCAGTTTTATCAGTTAGACCTTTCATCTTAGCCTTTCAGTGGTTGCCCTAGAGTGTGTGACAGTGAGTCCCAGCTCACTTTCAGAAAAACACTACAGATGCTTTGTGGGTAATATAGTTTCAATATAATAACAAAATAATCTTAATCCTTCCCTTCCATCTTTTGTATCATTGCTGTCATTCATTTCACTTGTACATAAGTCCATAGATAGAGATACAAATATATGTTTATATGCTTGTTTATATTATTGTTTTGAACACCTGTTGACCTATTAGTACAGTTAAGAATCCAGGAGTTTTTGGTTTATTTTCACTTGCTGCTGCAGGAACACTATTTCTTTGTGCAGATGCATGTTTCTTTCTGGTGGAACATTTTCTCTCTTTCTGAACTTTTTACCTTCTTGCAGGGCACATCTGCTGGTGATAAACTCCACCACTGCTTCATTTTTGAAGGATCATCTCCTGGGGGACAGAATTTTAGATTTTTTAAATCTCTTAGCAGTTTTAAATTTCACTCCACTCTCTTCCTGCTTTCATGGTTTCTGAGAAGAATTCAGATGTCATTTTTATTTTTGCTTTCTTATAGCTAAGGTGACTTTTTCCAAGATATTTTTCTTTATTTTTGATTTTCTAAAGTGTAAATGTGGTATGCCCAGGCATAGTTTTTCTTAGCATTTAACATTCTTTGCCTGTCTTCTGAGTCTGTGGTTTGCTGCCTGACAATTTATGTGAAATATTTTGTTATTTCTGGAAATGCTGTTCTTGCTCTTTTTCTTCTTTCAGTATTACTGTTATGCATGTTTTGTATCTTTTGTAGTTTTCCCTTAATTCTTGGATATACTGGGGCTTTTCCCCAATCTTTTTTCTTTTGGGTTTTGGAAGTTTCTGTCGTCGTAGTCTGAAGATCAGAGAGTCTTCGCTCAACCTGCCCATTGTGCTAATGAGCCTGTCGAAGGTGCTCTTCGTTTCTCTCACCCTGTTTTTGAACTGTAGCTTTTCTGTTTGAGTCTTTCTTAGAATTTACATCTCTGTCCATATATTCTCATGCTTTTTTTTAATTGAAAGGTGAACATGAGGTACAGAATAAAAAGAATTGGGATGTTAGCCATTAGCGGTCTGGGGGTGAGAAGGGGCCCAGAGCCCTCAGTGGCCTGTGCTCCTGGCACATGGGCTTCTCAGTGCTCTTGGTTCCCTTCCGCCCCTGGATGGCTGAGGGTGCTGCAGTTGGGGTCTTCCAGTCTCTCGGGCTGTTGGGCTCTGATCGGATCCCAGCAGATGAGACTCTGTTAAACCCAAGCCTTGCTGAGAACAGAGTCCTCTGTCCTCTCCACCTGCTAGAAGCACGTGGGAATCTTTTGATGTTTGTTATAAGACCATGGTAGAGCTCCCGGAAGTAAAAGTCACAAAAGTGTGGCGATACCTGTGCGTCTCTGTCCCAGACTTGTCAGCGCTGAGCCTTGAGCAGTTAGCCTCTTCAGGTTTCCCTGTGCTGGCCCTGGTATCCAGGAAGTCCCTGATGGGTTTCTGCTCTGGTGAGTTGTGAGTTTGTATCCATCTGTCTGTCTGGCCAACTTCAGGGCCTGTGGTTTGCCCTAGGACCTCACTTCCATGACTGTTGGTCATTCATTTTATTTTCCATCTTTTTATTTGTTCAGATGGGGTGGAGACTTCTAAGCTCTTCATCAGCTGGATCCAAAGCCAGAAATTCTCCTGATGACACTTTTGACATCTCACTAGTCCATTTCCATCTCTTTGTCCCCAGCGGCTCCTGTCTGGATCCTCAACCCTGTGTGCGTGGATGGTTGTGTAGTCTCCATTAGTAGCTTTCCGTGTCTTCCCTCTTCCATCTTCAAAACAGTTGCCACAATAACCATCGTCACAGTCTCAGTACCACCATTGCCTCTCTAAAAACTCAGTCCTCTTTCCTAAATTTTTTTTACCATGAAACAGTTTACCCATTTTAATATATTCATGGAAGATCCATAGATCATAAAATTTTAAAATACTGTGAGACAAAAAGTGGGTAGCAAGGTATGATTTCACAGATGAATTCGTTGTGGCAAGATTGGTCACATGTATATGTAAATATTTTTAAACTTTAATATCAAAGAAGATTAGTTCTAGTTTGTGAAGAACTAAGTACATAATAGTCAAATATCTAATTTCCTTTTTATTGTAGATTAATACAAAACCCTCAACATTTAAAATTAAGAGCATTATTTTCCTAGTCTTTCTAAAAACATCATATTTGATTAATATCAGGAACAATGTTGCTGACTCACAGCCTAACATCGTAAGGCATACCGTCTTCTGTATTTTGTTTCATTGCAGTACAGTGTGAAAATCCCCGTGCACAGATGTGTTACAACAAAAGGAAGAACACGAACTGTTCCTTTGGCAGGATTGTGTCCTCTCTTGAATTAGGCTGTCCCAGGATTCATTAATCACTGTGACTAGAGCTGCCCTCTGCTTGGTTTTTTAAAAATTCATTTCGTGGCTGGGGATTTAGCTCAGTGGTTCGGGTGCCTGTCTTGCAAGTGCAAGGACCCGGGTTCGATCCCCGGTAACCACATACAATACTGGGTGTGGAGACTCACGCCCAGCAGCAATCAGCACCACATACCACAGTGCCGGGCGTGGTGTCTCATGCCTGTAATCCCAGCACTTGGGAGGCAGAGGCAGGAGGATTGCTGTGATGTGAGTTGGAGGCTGAGCTCAGGGCCAGCCTGAACTACAAAGTGAGACCCTGTCTCCAAAAAAAAACCTAAAAAAAAAAAATCATTTCTTGGCTGTCTTCCAGTCTTTCGCTTGTGGAATTCACAGCATGCAAATCATAAAACTGCTTTTTTATTGAACCTGTACTCTGTTCGCTGTGGACTCAAGTGGAATGGGTTTTTATACATTAAATGTTTACTATGTCTTCTACAGAGTAAAATCATGACTATGTACTGAAATCCCGAGGCAGGATGCCTTCCAGAGGCTGCGCGTTGAGCGGGACATGGCCTTCCAGGCTCTGAGTCACTTGTGAGTTTAGGCCACACCACCGTCGGCAGTTCGTGTGACAGATATGTGAGGATCATGCAGATCCCGTGGTGTTTTCTGCCCGACTTGGGTAGAGAAACCCTTCGAAAAGGTGAAATCTCATTATTAGGAAGACAACTACCTAAGTGCAGTCAACTACATGTACTTTTTTCTGGAATACATTGGGAAGAGAAAATAGCTTTGATGTAAATTTTCCACAAAGCACAGTGGAGAAATGCCAGCCAAAGATAAACACTAGTTTCCCTGGCACAGCACCCGGGCCCTTGGCTGTCCAGCATGACCGCTTGGGAACCTCATCCCCTGTCACCCCTTCCTGTGGTCACACAGTGCACTTGCTGGGCTGTGAGCCAGTCTTGTGCCTGCACAGCCGCTGCCCCTCTCACCCCTAAACCCTGCAGACCCGCTGGCCCTGAGCTAAAGTGGAGGGAGGCATGCACGTGGCGTGGTAAAGCTATATGGCGAACGCTTAACTGATGGTGGTAAGAGACACACTGCTCTTACCCCCCCTCAGGATCCAACCCCTCACAGGTATCCCGACATTCTTGGCACTCTCTGAAGCAGTTCTAGAAGTCCACTTCCATTAGTGTCTTTAAAAGGCACGATCAGGAATAAGGTGAGCGCTGCCCCGTGTGCCATCCGACAGAAGCGGGGCTGACAGTGTGTCTCCGTCTGCCTTCCTCACTAGATCTGGCACGTGTGCCTCCTGACAGGTAAAAATGACCATGAAAGGTAAAGGTTTTGATTGAGGACATCAAGGCAGCCGCAACAGCATAACTGAAGACACTCAAGAAGGAGCATTTCTAGAACTGCTTCGGAGGGTGCTAGAAATGATGCAATAAATGTATTTGAAGCGGGGCCGGGGAGTTAGCTCAGTGGTTCTGGCGCCTGTCTTGCAAGCGCAAGGGCCCGGGTTCTATCCCCGGTAACCACATACCTATACTGGGCGTGGAAACTCACGCCCAGCAGCAACCAGTACCACATACCACAGTGCCGGGTGTGGTGGCTCACGCCTGTAATCCCAGCACTCAGGAGGCAGAGGCAGGAGGATTGCTGTGATGTGAGTTTGAGGCTGAGCTCAGGGCCAGCCTGAACCACAAAGCGAAACCCTGTCTCAAAAAAACCTAAAAAAAAAATGTATTTGAAGCAGAGGGGAGTATTCTGAGGGAGAATGAAAGGAGTGTGTCTTTTGCTGTAATATTTCTTTAAAACTTTAAACATTCACTCTAGTTTTCATTCATACCTATCTGTATGGAAGAGGAAGAGGGTGTCTGTGTAGGGTATGCCATTTGGACAGATGGCATTGCAGGCTTGCTAGTGAGTTGTTGTATTTCCTCTCCTCCTGAGTCAAGACTCACCTTTTCCTCACCCTTCCGCGTCACTGTGCCCGCCCTGAGGCCTCAGAGCACCCTCACTTCCACCCATGCGCATATTTTCCTTCAATCCTGGCTTGGCCTCGGCAACCCTGTCTCCCCCACTGACTGTCCTTCCCCGCTGCTCCGGACCCACCCACCATTTCAGAGAATCAGACCCTTTTTCTTTTCTTTTGCATGTTAGTAATTTTACTGAAAGGTAGTATATGTCTTAGTAGCAGGCATCATGGCAGTTGGTTAGGTTACCTCTGCCAACTCAAAATGAACACCGATGATTCCAAAATACTGAAATATATCAGCCGTATGATAAAACTAAAGTTATCCACAAAACATCGTTCAGAGAAAGTTAAAAGTAGAATATACTATGGTTCTTTGGTTTATTTTTCAATGCTTATTCACTCATGACATGATGTCAAAATTGATCACATCCACTCTGGATAGACTCGGGCTTCTGGCTGCACTGTTTACAGCACTCACAATATACATACATCTCTTCCCATCCATTGGCTCACATGGAGAATTCCAAACACTACCTCCACAATCTCAAAATTATGGCAGTGCATTCTTACTTTTCTTAAGACATATTATGGAAATCTGTGAAAGTATATTCTATTCCTTTAAAAAAAAGAAAACTGGAGGCAGTGGCAGTCCATAGTAAAACCTGCAGCGCTTTATCTAGACAGAACTTAGGGTAAAGCAAGTTTTCAGAGTGATAGTTGATTTTGAGTTACTAGCAATATAAAAGCACTTTCTAAACGAAACGAGATAGACTGAGGAAGTAGATTCTGTACAGAAATTTTTATCTTAAAACATCCCTAGTGTTTAGAAGAAACAGTAAAGATTGCTCAAGAAATATGCCAAACCAACCAGGTGTGTATTTTGGCTTAATACAAAATGTTTTCAGATTTAAATATGATTTCATGGAGCAATAACAGTCTCATCGCCGAACTGTCTATCCCTTGCATTGTGGGTGCCAAGACCCTTTTCTAAAGCACGTGAGCATGGATCTGAGGAGCCTCGGAGTGGGCCTCAGCTCGGGGACCAGCCCGTTCACCAGCAGTCGGGAGGACGGGGTATGTTGGAGTCCTGAGGAGCCCTCGGCGCTGTGGGAATGAGGAGTGTCGTTAATGAAGCCTGTTACCATTCATCAGGGCATTTGCCTCCTTCCATGCCCTCAGGTGAATGTGACCAGAAGAGAAGCTCTGGTTAGTGATTTGTAACAAGTATTTCTTAGATCACTAATTTATCAAGGTAACCAGGCAGGTGAGGGCAGGTGGAAATAGCTTTAGCAGAATCCACAGCTATGATCCGCTTACAGCTTTCCACAGCAGGAAGGAGACAGGCTTCGGCCTGAGATCCTGTAGGTACAGGTTTGCTAGGCTGCTTGTTGTTTGGTAGGATGTGGGAAATAATTTTTTGTATCTCTACTGATAGGCTGTACTGCCTGTGTCACGTACCTAGTTCCTTAGGCTTCTGTTTCTGGACTGTTCTATTTATGTGTCCACTTATTTGCTAATATTTCTCTTGCTTGATTTGCTATTATCTTTTTAACAATGTATTTCAATATCTATTATATCTAAGCCTCCTCAGAGCAGTGCTCACATACTGAATTTTCTGTATAAATAACTTTGTCTAGTTCTAAATATAATCCTGCTGATATTTTTATTGCATTGAATTTATATATTTAGGAGTAATTGCCATCTTTATTTTGACTTTCTCATTTAAGAATAAGGCATGTCTTACTAAAGCTTTCTTTGGTGTGCCTTTGGAAGTTTTTATTTTTAATACAGATCTTACATATTTCTTCATATATTCCTAGAAATTTTATAAATAATAGTTTCTAAAAAATTATTAAAATTTCTATCTGGTTATTTATATATAGGAAGACTATTTTATTTCTTTATTTAGTGGCCCTGAGGATTGATTCCAGGACTTTTGCACTGAGCAGTTGCCCTGGGCCTTTTAAATGTTTTTAAATTTTGAGAAAGGATTGTGCTAACTCAGTTGCTCAGGCTGGGCTTGAACTTGTGATTTTCCTGCCTCAGCCTCCCAGAGTATTACAGCTATGTGCTACCACACACATTAGAATTAATAATTTTATACCTAGCTACCTTACCTTATTAATTGTATTGATTTTTTTCAGTTGATTCTTAGGTATTCTGTATAGATAGATAGTCAATTGTCAACTGCCGTATTAAATAGATTTTATATTAAATAGAATCACAATGTACTTATAAATTAGGAGAAAACCTGAAAAGAAACTTTCCTGTTATAGGAGTATGTCCAGATTTCCTTTTCCCCAAATTTTTTTTTAATTGAGACAGGATCTTGTTTTGTAGTTCAGGCTGGCCATGAACTCACTATGTGGCTCAGGGTAGCCTCGAACTCACAGCAATCCTTCTGCCTCTGCCTCCCAAGGGCTGGGATTACAGGCATGAGCCACCTCACCTGGCACTGAGGTGTGTGGTACTGATTGCTGGTGGGTGTGAGTCACCACACCTGACATTGTTGTATGTGGTTACCAGGGACTGAACTAGGGACCTGGCACTTGCGAGGTAGACCCCGGAACCACTGAGCTGAATTCCCAGCCCCCTAAATTCTCTATGTAGGCTGTGGAGATTTGGCCCTGTTGGCCTGGGGCCAGCGGAGCCTGTAGTTCCTGTTCCTTGTGCTTGTGAGGGCTTGTGCGCCCCCAGTGCTGGGAGCGTAGCTCAGTAGTAGAGCACTCACCCAGCATGCGCCAGGTCCTGGGTTGTAGCTCTAGCTTGGCAAAACCACAAGAGTGGCGGACATGAGAGTAGAAATTCTCTGGCTGGCAGAGGGAGAGGACATTTGAGGCCAGTTCCAGCAATGTGCCTTGCCATGGACAGATGACACAGAAGTGCTAGGTGCAGCTGGAGGCCAGGCAGTGAGGGGCAGGGAGCTGGGTGCCTGTGCTTCCCTGGCTGGGTCCGGAAAGCATGTCTCTTGGTGCTGTGTAGATGCTGTGTGAACAGGTGTGAGATTCAAGACTAATTCTGACCCCTTATGAGACTTTGGAGCACTGTGTAAATAGCAGTAAAATAATGTCTGAATAGTGTGTTATAATTCAAATCAAGCAGAAGTATGAAAAACCAGAATCAGAAGATTTTATAGACTTGTGCCAGAATAAAGCCTGGTGCTGAGCATTGCGAAAGAAGAATAATAACAAGTTTAAAACATTTTTCTTTTTTTTTTCTGCAAAAAAAATTGTCATACCAGCCCTTTGCAGAATCATTTCACATGGAGCCAGATATCATTCAAAGCAGGAGTGATCTCTGCCGAGTAGTTTCGTATTCCAAATATACATATGTTGCACAGTGTCTAATTATTCTTGGGGACAATTACTGTCAGGTTCCAAAATGTGTTCAATGAACAGCAATTGGTGTTTATTCAGCTCTAAAAAGACTATCCACGAGAACAGTAGGTTATATTGTCTGCCTAAAGAAATGTTTTGCCATCCGGAAACATCTGCTTTCTATTTAAAGCAGCACAGAAGGATTGGGAGTATATTTGAAATACACTCCCTGAGCACTAAAGACCAAAGAAAGGAGAATAAAATTGGATATGAAGGTGGTTTCTGTTCCCTGATCCACACACTGCTCAGCTTTTCCCTGCTGGGAAGGAGATGTGGCTTCCTGGGTTAGAAAGTTCTGATTCTCTTGACTCTTTCTATTTATACGGATTTGCACACGTGTAAGAACTGACTTCTCTCCGCGTCCTAATTCTGGCTGTTACTTTTTTTTTTTTTTCCTTTAGGTTTTTTGAGACAGGGTCTCGCTTTTGTGATTTAGGCTGGCCCTGAGCTCAGCCTCCAACTCACATCACAATCCTCCTGCCTCTGCCTCCCGAGTGCTGGGATTACAGGCATGAGCCACCACGCCCGGCACTGTGGTATGTGGTACTGGTTGCTGCTGGGTGTGGGTCTCCACACCCAGTATTGTTATGTGGT
>PVIR01026542.1:0-23826 GCA_004026965.1 Petromus typicus | reverse complement strand
TAGGTAGAACACTTATACAGATAGAACCAAGTTTTGTCCTCAAGATGTTTACAATTTATCTGGAAATAACAAAAACACTGAATATTCCCATGATGGAATTATGTAAAATATAAAGCATTTTCAGTCATTGCCACCATGCCCAGCTCTGTAACCTTTTAAAATCTATTATTGTATCTTGGCTTTTGTTTCATAATAAATCTCTATTTTATTTTTTTTTTATTTTTATTTTTATTTTTTTTTAGGTTTTTTGAGACAAGGTCTCGCTGTGTGGTTCAGGCTGGCACTCAGCTCAGCCTCAAACTCACATCTCAGCAATTCTCCTGCCTCTGCCTCCCGAGTGCTGGGATTACAGGCGTGAGCCACCACGCCCGGCACTGTGGTATCTGGTACTGGCTGTGCTGGGCATGAGTCTCCACGCCCAGTATTGTTATGCGGTTACTGGGGAATCGAACCCGGGTCCTTGCACTTGCAAGACAGGCGC
This sequence comes from Petromus typicus, assembly GCA_004026965.1. Lineage (NCBI taxonomy): Eukaryota > Metazoa > Chordata > Mammalia > Rodentia > Petromuridae > Petromus > Petromus typicus. The sequence goes on along the minus strand of PVIR01026542.1, from coordinate 23,345 downwards.
CGGAACCACTGAGCTAACTCCCCGGCCCTCTATTTTATTTTTTAAAAAGATAAATAGTATTAGCAAAATTGTATCCACACAAACCCATGTATTATAAAATAGCATGTATTTGTTAGCAGCGAGAAGGCACTTGGGTGCACTCAAACAAAATTGGTGTATTAGTACTTAGTACTAATCACTTGTGTGACCCTAGGCCTAGAAACATTTTAGGGCACTGGGTCCTATACTTTCTGAACCGTGGTTCTTTTACTTGCAGAATTATTTATTGGTAGGCTTATTGTCAGGGTAGCATTATTATGTATAAATTTTCCAACACAGTACCTGGCTGACATCCCATAAATGATAGTTGGTATTACTATGTTGTCCAAATAAATGCAGAAATATATAACCCAATCCCTTTAATCCATTGACAAGATATGTTTTCTTTTTATTCCCCCACCACCCTGTGAACTCAGGACCTTGGGCTTCCAAAGCAAGCATGCCACTGAGCTAAATCCCTAGGCCCCCTTTTTATTTTAAACTGTTGTTACTGTTGAAAAAAGTTCACACCTGAGATTATCTTCTTGAGCTGTTTTGTAGTTACCCATTTTGAACAGTGTTTGTTGATAGGTAGTCAAGGGGACACTTAGAAGTATTTTTTCTTTATTTGTCAACTCATACTTTGGCTGATTTATATTTACTTTTTATCATATTCCATCAGAGAACAGCTGATCTATAAATCTTGTCAGTTTCTTATATATTGACTTGGAAAAACAACAGCCGTGCTGGTAGAGAGAATAGGAGATTGGAAGAAAAGAAATAGAAGAAAGACTTAGTACTCATTTTAACAGAAAAGCTGTCTAGAATTTAAACTTTACTATTGTAGAGAGTGCTTATACCATGATTCAAGTAAGACTTTTCTTAGAGTTCCATATGATTTGTTACTTAGAGCAATCTATCTTTAACATGCTCAACATATTTAATAGGTTCATTTTTTAAAAATACCTGCAAGAAGCTTGTGTTTTAATTTTTTGCTTTCTAAGGAATTAACATTAATTATTTCAGATTTCTAAAAGTTAGAATAAATAAGAGTAAATCTGTTCCATATGCCATTTTACTAATTTTTTAAAATTTGGTGTTGAAAATTATTGTAACAGATTAAATTCTCAAAGTTTCATTTGTGGTTTGAAGTTCTTTAGCAACACCTCTGACTTGGATATAGTGTATTTCCTCAGAGCAAGTAATATTTTATAATCCTATTCTTAGAAACTTAAAACTGACATAAAAATGCACATATCTGTAACAAAATGTTTTATATATTTATACATATATTTAACTGGAATTTGTCCACAATTATATGTTTTTTAAAAGTGTTTGGTTTAAAAATCCACATAGAATCTTGTCAAATAGACTGAAGAGCCAATTGATAATGAATAGTTAAAAAAGGACAAACCTGTAATTTGTTTGCTGCTAATCCACACATTATATGCATTTGGTCAACTTTCAGATATAAGTGGGATAATTATTCATATTGCAATTATAAATACATTCCAAGGATATTTCCTTCTGATCCACAACTATTCTTGCCTGACAGTTTTTCTGTTTCTGACCTTTCCTTTTGCATAACTTCTCTTTATTAGCTCTTGTTGCTTTTCTGTCTGCTTCCAAATTACTCTGGCTTCTTCTGTGGGTCCTTGTATAGTAACTATTTGTGTCTTTGATGTGCTCAGAGGAAGAGTGATAGGAACTTGTAAGCTGTGAAATACGCTGACAGTCTCAGCTATCCTAGGGGCTGATGCTAGAGGATTGTGTGGGCCCACAAATTAAGACCAACCTGGGCAGCATCATGACACCTATCAGAAAAGAAAAGAAGAGGAAGAGAAAACTTAGCTACTTGAGTTATAAATTCTTATAGTCTGATCTTCTTTTATCTGGCCATAGCAGGTTGACTATAGAGGATACTAAATGACAGGAAACTCAACTGTGTAAGATTCAGATGTATCTTATGAGTAGTGATGGCTTTAATAGAGTACTGAGAGAAAGATGATACTTTGTCAGTGTCCAAAGATTAAGCCCATGTTTAAGCTCTCTGAAGATGGATTTTTTTTTTAATTGAAGGGTTGAACTTGTATTGGAGTAAGAGAATTTGAAGAGAAAGATCATTTTGAAGGATGAAATGAAGACACTGTTTAAATTCATTATTTTTGTTATTTTCTTCAAATATTTTTACCCCTCTCTGTGTTAAATCTTTACCTTCTTTCACCTGCTGAAATTTTCTTAAGAGAATTGCCATCCATTTTTTATTAGATAATAATTCTCTCTTCCTGTGAGAGAATCAGAAGTAGACTGTGTATCTGGTAGATTTCAATGTGTAGGATTAGTTTGATACATATTTGTATCAAACTCAGACTATTTTAGAGCAGGATAATTTAGGTCCTGAGTTCAGTGCCCGGTACCACAAAAAAAAGATCAAGTTTAGTATTTCCCAAATTATTTAAACCTACTTAACAAACACACTTACATAAAGCTATACCTGCATCTGTAATAGAAATGCTAAGCTTATCCATGCTTTTTTTTTTTTTTTTCCTTAAGGTTTTTTTGAGACAGGGTCTCACTTTGTAGTTCAGGCTAGCCCGGAGCTCAGCCTCAAACTCACATCACAGCAAACCTCCTGTCTCTGCCTCCTGAGTGCTGGGATTACAGGCGTGAGCCACCACGCCCGGCACTGTGGTATGTGGTACTGGTTGCTGCTGGGGTGAGTCTCCACACCCAGTATGGTATGTGGTTACCAGGGATCGAACCCCGGTCCTTGCGCTTGCAGAACAGGCACTGGAACCACTGAGCTAACTCTCCGGCCCCCTACTATTCTTATTTTATAAAAAAGGACATTAGGGACCCAGAAAAGCGAGCAACTTATTTAGGCTAAAATCACAGTAGAGCCTAGAATCCAGATTGCCTTATTACTAGTCTGGTGCCCTTTAGGCTTAATGACTCAGCCACTTAAAATGATTAGGTTTATTGTTCGGTATTTTTTTGGTTTAAGATTTCACAATTGAAACCATACTTCTCAGTCCCTCCAAATAAACTTGACTATTTTTTGGAGTCTGAACCTTTCAGAAAACCCATTTACTTTACATCATTCCAGACTCCCTAGTGGGCTCAAGTGAGTCTGGGAAAAAAGTTGTTCTAACATTTAACCTAGTCATCATCTTCCCAGCTTATGAAGGACCTTTTAGATTTGTTTATGAAAATACTTTTACAGCCAGGCATGGTGGCACATGCCTGTAATCCCAGCACTCAGAAGGCAGAGACAGGAGATCACTGAGAGTTGGAGGCCAGCCTGGGGTTCATAATGAGCTCAAGGCCATGCTGAACTACATACCAAGACCTTATCTCCAAAAAAACCACAAAATTTTTACTACTTATTTTTATTGTAGTAATACATATTCATGTAAAAAATTTCAAAAATACATATGACTAAAAAAAAAAGTAAGATAATTATCTAACTAGAAAAGTACTGTTAATACTCAAGTATATAACTTTGCTACTTTGATATATATCTATCTATATAGATAGATAGATAAATGAATATGAACATATATAGGTATATACACAAAGGTTTTGGGGTTTGTTTTGTTTTGTTTTTGAGACAGGCTGTTGCTGTGTAGTTCAGGCTGTCCCTTAATTCATTATGTACCCTAAGTTGGCCTTGAACTTGAGGCAATCTTCCTGCCTCAGCCTCCCAGTTACTGGGATACTAATATCCCCTACTTGACAAAGTATTTTGTTTTGTAAGCTTTTTTTTTTTTTTTTTTAAACTCAGTGAGTCAACAGTATTTCTTAAATATTCTTCTATGGCATTCTTTCATAGAATAATACTGTAGTTTATTTAACCAGTCCCCTGTAGTCAAACATGTAAATTATTTACTTGCAGGTCAAACTTTCTCAGCACTTATACCAGAGACCAAAGTTCAAAGTGCCACATTCAAGCCATAGCATTCACTCTTATTCTTAAATTTGAGAGATTATTTCTGAATGTTTTCCACCTCTTCTACTATATGGTTAGTCTTTGGTGGACATAAGAACTTTTGATGTTCTAAAAAACTACATATTTTCAGCCTTTGCTTCAAGTTTATGGAATCTGAGTGTCAGCCAAAATTGACACCCAGCACTAGAAGAAGCTGAACTGCTTCTGGGATTTTAGCAGCATCAGACAGATGGGCATTGAAGTTCCAAGCTGGCATCTAACAAGATGAGAAAGTTACTTTCTCACTGTAAGCCTTGGTCCTCTTTTTTAAAAAGAGGATAAGAATAATACCTAGCTTATAGAGCTTTTGTTTGCTTTGTTTTGTTCTAAAAAAAATTGTTCACTTACTTTAAAATAACATTTATACTTTTTCAACTTTTCAAGGTTATATACCCATGGAAAACTGAAAAACATAAGAAATAAAGACCTAAACATCACCTGTAATTACAGGCAGTTTACTCTTTTATATAGTCTTTGTATGTTTAAATATATACATAATGTCCCACATTTTTATATATGAGCTCATATGGTATGTATCATGCTTCCTCACAGTATCCAGGTTCCAAACCCCTAAGTATTTTGATAACCAAGGGTACGTTATTAATGAAATAAAAATACATATTTTCCTATTTTCACGGGGAAAAATATTTTAAAGTCAAAACATCAACAGGCTCCTGGAGATATAAACTGGCAAATTTACAGTTAAATACTATGTTCACTTAATACTCGATTTAAAATGAGATGCAAAGCAAAGGAGTAAAGTAATTCAATACCTTTGAGGTAAGGCAATATCAGATCTGTAGCTATTAAAATATTAGCATAGTTGGTATTTCTGCTTAGTTGTTTAACAGCCTATTCGTATAGTATAGCCAAAAAAATGCAGTCAGTGATTATCAGTTTGTGATTATGAGTTTACACTTTCCCTCTCTCTTCTGTAAAATCTAGTAAGTACTAATACTGCTCAGAGGTGGCCTTAAAGTGCCATTTCTAAGATACTTCTTTTTTATTAATTTTAACAAAAAGAATTTGTAAATTATTAATTCACTGGCTCTACTCTCACATTATTATTTCAAAACATTGAAGCTTTGAGGGAACAAACATAGACATATTCCCCAAAAAATTGTACTGATAGAACTGTAAAGTTAGTTTCAAACTCTTTCTCTGTATGAAGATACTAGCAAAGAACCTTCGCTTTGCCTTTCTTCTCTTTTCTCCATCCGCTCAGTAGGTACAGAAATGTGTATAGAGCCAAAAGGTGTAGTAAAGATCACTTCCAGAAAACAAACCTTCCTTTCTTAGAAACTCTTAACAAAAGGACATTTATGGAGGGTTGTTTTACTACTTGTACTTTCAGGACACTTTGGGTGCTGTTCAGCATTGAGGACTTGTTTGCCCTCCAAATAGGCACTACTAAATAAATGTCCTTGCAGAACAATGAATAGATAATCTTAGTTTACCTAAACACATAAAACTCTTCTACCTCCTTTCTCTCCCTAAATCTATTACCATTCAGTTACCTATCAATATACAATTCAACTAAATAAAAGTTTAACAGTTCCATTCTAAAGAGTCATTCTTGCGAGTTAATAAAAAAAGTATTTATAATGTGGGTTTTTTTTTTTTTTTTTTTTTTTTAGACAGGGTCTCACTTTGTAGTTCAGGCTGGCCCGGAGCTCAGCCTCAAACTCACATCACAGCGATCCTTCTGCCTCTGCCTACCCCTACTGAGTGCTGGGATTACAGGCGTGAGCCACCACGCCCAGCACTGTGGTATGTGGTACTGACTGATGCTGGGCGTGAGTCTCCACACCCAGTATTGTATGTGGTTACCGGGGAATTGAACCTGGGTCCTCCTGCTTGCAAGACAGGCGCTGGAACCACTGAGCTAACTCCCAAGCCCTATAATATGTTATTTTTACAAAGACTAGATGTTCAAATGACTGCTGTATAATAATGACATTGAATAAGTTTTATACATAAAGCAAAGGCTACAGTTCAAAAACATTTTGTAAACATGATGCGTAGTCAAAAACCCTTTCCTCTGTTCTTCCTTCTTGTCCATGTCAGGTCTGTGGAAAAGTATCAACATTCCAAAGGTTCTCAGGACATACTTTTTCTTGTGAATTTTTTAAAGGATTAAGATAAGTATATAAATGTTTCAGCTCACTTTTCTATCATCTAGACAACAAGATATAAAGTTGGACTCGCTTGTCTCTTGTATATACCATCTGCACAGTGAAGCAGGATAACATGCCCAGAGCATCTAGCTACATACATAAACATTTTCCTTCTTCTTACATTCTTTCCTCCTTCATTCTTCCTGTCCCTCCCTCGAGAACAGGTCTGTACCACTAAGTGAGAAATCTTCACAATTCCATTCACAAAAGGCAGTATTTCATATACATTTATTGATTCTCTTTATCCAAGCATTTAGTAGTCATTTTTAGGTTACATGTACTATATATTTCCAGATGCTTTCATGATGTCTCACAAGAATTTATTGCTGAAACTAATTCCTGAAATGTTCAAAACTTGCCAGGGCATGATAGTAGTTCACACCTGTAATCCCAGCACTGGGGAGGCTGAAGCAGGAGTATCACAAATTTAAGGCCAGCCTGGAATGCACAGCAAGGTTAAGGCCAGCCTGAACTAATGAGATTGTGTCTGAAAAGAAGCAACCACAACAACAGTGAAATGTTTATTTAACATTTAACAATAAAACTTTATTACATTTTTAAACAAATTTTCCGTCTCATACATAGTCATTTCTTCCCAGTTACATTTAAGGTATTTTCTGTTGCAGTTGTTTTCTCCGCCTTTTTCCTCACTGTGCATGCAGTTGTCAAATCCACTATTGAATGCTCCTAAATTTTCTCCTGCTTTATTTTTTGGGGTCAATTCTTTTTTCTTTTTCATATCTTCAGCAGATTATACTTGAATTACAGTAATAGCCTCTTGATTATCTTTCCTACCCTTCAGTTTTTTTCTTTCCCATCCTAGGATAATTATTTCAAATCTCACTCTTAAAACCAGCAGGTTCATCAGAGAATTTCAAGAAAATGTATAATCTCAGCATTTTAAGGCCTTTAATAGTCGTTTAGTTCATACATCTGTCTCTTTTTTTATCTGAATCAGCTCTGCATTTCTGCTAACTTCTGTCAAGTTTCTCAGGCTAAGCTTGAATTTCTTCAGTGGCAAGAAAGTCACTTTCTCGTAAAGTTGCATTCTGCTTTGGTAGCGATAGGGATGTTTATTTTTGTTCATTTTTTCCTGTGCTGGAAGTTGGACCCTGGGCCCATACATGCTAAGCCAGTGCTCTACCGATGAACTGCATTGCCAGCCCTTGGATTCTGTTCCTGGATAACAGTAAGTTGAATCTTCTTTGTTAAGGTGAGATGTATATTCTATAGACTCTATTACAAGCTCTAGTTCTACCCTTGAGACTCTACAGAACAAGAATAATCTTGCTTGTAAAAGCCTGATAGGTATATGCAAATGGCTATTCTGTCCTGACTTTAGTCTGTCTCCAGAGTCATCTTTTCTTAAGTTAAATCTCCCAGGTTGCTCGGTTCCTCCAACCATTTCTGTGAACTTGTTCTTTAGCCGACCATTCTGATCACTTCTCTGCACGTCATCATTTGTTTATCTTCACCTGAGGTCGTGAAAGTGGGACTCAGCAGAGTGCTACAAGTATGATCTGTTGTAAAGTAGACCAAGACTAACTAGCCACTCTTTGTTCAAAACATCGATTGTCTTTTACTGTAAGCTGAAATTGCATTACCTTTTTTTTCCTTCCTCATCCTATCTTGACTCATGTTGAATTCACTCTTTAGTAAAATCCCAAGTCATCTCTCACAAAACCTTATCTTCTCAAGCAGCATGTGAGTACAGGAAACATACATATATTCTTGATAATTTTTATCTTGTTAGAATTGCTGTTTGCTCTTCTATAGCTATAACTTGTCAAAGAATAAGAAAACTTAATCTTATCCTCTTGTGACTTGAGGCTATGGAACACATATACACTAAGTAAAATGAAGACCTGAGAACTTTAAGAAGACACCTGAGTATATCCATTGTAACTATGTGTTAAGTGTCCCCTGGACTGCATTTTGATGCACCTGGTAATGCTTGTTATTTAGTCCCACTTCAGACTTAATGAATTCAAATTTCTAACAATTATACCTGGAAATACATATTTTTAACAAGTGCTGTTGAACACTGGTGCACATGGAAGTTTGACAACTTCCCTCTGAGTACTGAAGAGTTGAGCCCAAGTATGTGATCAGAATTATTACACAGTATTAATTAAGAAGGAATTTCTGAGCTAGTTCATAAACTATTAGAGCAAATGAAAGTTCCAGATTTGAAAAAGAAGATAGTATGTTGTCTGCTAGGGAAGACAGATACTTATTAGGTTGAAGCAGAGGTTCTGCAGAACAGCACACAACAGGAATTAAAAGCTAAGGGACAGAGGGAATGAAAAGGAAAAACTGTAAACTTCTGAAACTAATAAGGATAGATACTGCCAGATGGCAACAAGGCAGGACCTGCTACAGAGGAAGCATGATCTTTGTCATCAAGAATTCATGAAATACCAGGCAACACCCTATGAGGGAGTGTAAAAGGGTGGGGGTGTCAGCAAAGATTAATTTGGAGAGTTGTTCCACATATCCCATCTTTATTCTGTGCTATCTAATGAGAAGATCTGTATTAAGTCTCAGTTGACTAATTTGGATACAGACCAGTCAGGTGGTAGACATCTTACACAGCTGCTCAATGCTCAGGGCATAGGCCCTTTTCAGTTTATCATAGCAGAACTTAAAGTGCTCTTGGCATTTTAAAGTTGGCGGGGCATCAGCAAGTCTCTGCTAGACAGAGTGATGCCTAGAGAATAGATGATGAAGTCTCTGCTAGACAGAATGATGCTCAGAGAATAGATGTTGGAAAAGCATGACTATTTAAAGAGGGTGAGGAGCAGTGGTCTCTGTCTTAAATATTTCCTTTTCTCATAGATTTAATAAGCAAATGTAGATGTTAACCTAGTTTAGATGCAGGTTGACAGTCGTTGAAACAAAGAAAGGCCTCCCTATATTAGACTTTGATGGAAGCTGTGCTCTTATTCCTCACTGTATATCTGAAAAGATAACAGTTTCTTAGAAATAATAGTCATATGGTATACTAAAATGGTAAGTCAAAGAAAGCTAAGAAAATTCTCATTTTAGGCCAAAGATTTAGCCCAGTGATTCCGGCGTCTGCCTGGCAAGTGCAAGGTCCAGGTTTGATCCCCGGTACCACATACCACAATGCTGGGCATGATGGCTCACAGCTGTAATCCCAGCACTCGAGAGGCAGAGGCAGGAGGATTGTTTTGAGTTCGACGGTGGCCTGAACTATGTGGTGAGTTTGGGGCCAGCCTGAACTACAAAGCAAGACCCTGTCTCAAAAAAAATTAAAATACTCATGTGACTCTAGTTTCAATTAGTAATTTTTAAAAGATTCAGAAGAGAAGTAGAAATTTTAAATCAGAAGATGATATCAAAATTAATTGATTGTATTTCCTGTTTGTGCTTGCACTATTTAAGCCTGGTTTGCATAGCTACATAGAGAAACCTGCAAGACTTGTGACTATGTCCTGGTCTGCCACTAGGCTTTTGATAGCCACCCGTTTTGGAAAATGGAGAATTTTTCTACCTTTGAGCTGGAAGCCGCTTTGGATTCCCTTTTAAACACAGTGAATCATTCAAAATCCACTTCATAGTTTTCTCTCTCCTCTAATAGCATGTTAACTACAAAATGAGTTAAACACATCGGATGCCAATTTGACAGAGATCTTCTAGTTTATTGTCATTCTGCTTTTGGGTAAAACTGGTGTTTGCTATAGTCTTTTCTGAAGAAAGTTGGGTGATAGTTTTTCTTCAATGCATTTATCTTCCTGTAACATCCAGGAAAACAAAGAAAATGTGCTGCTCTGTAAAGTATGAGTTTAGCAAACCAAGTTTGTAACTTTTTTAGATGATATTTTTTAAGATTGTAAACAATCAGCATTATTGTTCATTTCATGTTGCAAAAGTAAGGCTATGTAACTGTTATGAGGCCAGGGCCTGGTATTTAGTTCAGTGGTTCTGGCATCTACCTGGCAAGCACAAGATCCTGAGTGCAATCCCCAGTACCCCAGTACCTCACACCTGTAATTCCAGCACTCAAGAGGCAGAGGCAGGAGGATTGCTGTGAGTTTAAAGCTAATCTGGAGTACATAGTGAGTTCAGAGATGTCCTAAACTACAAAGTGAGACTTTGTCTCAAAAAAGAAAATCAACTTTTATGAAGCCATTTTAAGAAAAGAGATAGTTTATTAGGTATCTTATAAATATTTTGTGTATCATTTTTATCAGTAGGGCTAGACATACCTGTCTTAGTAGATATAACTGTAAGACTTTTAGGTTAGAAATCACTTAAGACCATTTGCAGTAAAAAATCTTAAAGGTCTCCCCACTGAAATTTATATGATTATCATCATTAGATAACAGCTGCAGCTCAGACAGAATCCAAATTGTGTATGTTATTGATTCAACTAAGAAAGTGGTAATTAAAATGGGATAAATAATATAATGCTAAGAATATAATCTACCTCAAAATAAGAAGCAAAAGAGGGGCGGTGTTGATGTAGCACTGCAGATATTCAAGTATTCAAGTGACACCCACAGCAATAGCCCCTGTTACTCCCAGTTGTTCCAGGTGAGCACCTAGAGAAAAGGAGTTTGTCATTTAAAAGGGTTAAAGTTGAGAAAAAGGAGAGCTTGGAAAACAAACATATCATACTTAAATGTTACAGCAGAGGCGGGAAAAGATAGAGGGATGTGTGCATGTGGAACTGATAATCGTGGGAGCTTGGCTCTTCTATGGGTAAGTTACATGTGACTCCACGTGAGCTGGGAAAGCTTGAGAAACTGGATAAATTGACTCACAGACAAACAGGCAGGCCTGACTCTAATAGTAGTCTGGCTGGAAGAGCAGCTGATGCTACAGAGAATGTACATTTACTGAATGAAGAGCTAATAAAATCATTGCGAAAATATTATGGTCCAACTCATTTACTACCCTTTTAATTTGGAGCTTGAAGGTTCATCAGTGGAATAGTACTATAATTTGCAAAGTTCAGTGACAGTAGTGTTAAATAAAGTTGTAAGGGGCCAAATGGTCACAACTGTCAGTTCTAGAAGGAATTTGGTAAGCAAAATAGTCATTTATGCTTTATGGTCACCTAATTGTATCTAACTGTGATCTAAATTCCCATTTAAGACTTGGGACTCTGGTTCTGTTTCATCACTCATCCACAGCAAAATGAAAATATAAGTCAATGTTAATTAATAGCCAATATTTATGAGCTCTTTCTATGTACCAGGAAGTTTGCCGAGTACTTCATGTGCACTATGTGTGCTTAATCCTCATTGTAACCTTTGGAAGTAGTTGCTGCTATTATTTCCCGAAAGATCCAGGATTTGAATCCAGGCAAACTGGCACCAGGGCCTCCACTTTTAACAATGTACACAAAAATGAGTTTACTTAACACAGAAGACTGCCCTTTATCCTGAGATGTCTGTCCTACCTTTTGATATTAAAATGTATTTTCTTATATGAAATGGTGCTGATTGATGGTGTCAGGGTTTTTTTTTTTTTTTAAAGAAATCTTTCTTTCACAAAATAAAAACTAGTAACTTAAAATAACAACATTCTCCCGATATTAAAAAAATATTTTTTGACAGTTTGTGAAATCCAAGTCTAGGAATCATTTATCAAAAAAAATTACCTTAGTAATTTTTAATGTTCTCTAGAGATTTTCACCTGGTTTCCCGTTCAGTCCTATTAACACTCAGCTGTACACCTGGCCACAAATGATACCTTTGGCCTTCTTTATTAGGTATCTGTTGTGAAACGTAATTAAAATTCAGCTTTGCAATTCAAATTCTCTTACATCATTGAAAATATTTTATATCAAGTGTTCCAGAATAAGATACAAACTAGTGTATACTAAATTCATTATAAAGGTTTTGTTTTTGTTTTGTTTGTTTGTTTTCATGGTACTGGTAGGATTGAACCTAAAGCCATCATGCTGAGCTACATCTCTAAATCTTTTTATATTTTATTTTGAGACAAGGTCTTGCTAAGTTGCCCAGACTCAAACTTAGAATATCTGTGCCTCAGCCTCCTAAGTGCTGAGCAAGCATGTACCACCATGCCTGGTTGAGAATATAGACCTGTAATGAGACTCTGATATCTTTCTCACTTAAATCCTTAATAAACAAGGATACCATCATTTGCCCTATTTTTTTTTTTTTGGTCATTTAATACTATTTGGACCTCCAATACTAATAACACAATGTTTCTGTATATTTAGCAAGTTAATATATGACTGTGTTTTGATAGTTTTGGATTATGTCTTTCACTTCTACCTGCCTTTCTGTTACTGTAATCAAAAATTGTTAATAGATCTATATTTTATCCACATAAGTATTTTAAAGAAGATGAATAACAGGAGAAGTTATTAGTCAACTACTTAGGCACAGGAAATGAAATGCTTTGGAACTACATTTGATTATAGTAGTTTCCCATGATAATTCTTATGTAAGTTAAAGAGACAGGAGAAGAGATAAGAATGACTTGAAAATAAAGATCAATCACTCAAACTGTGGAAAAGGAAAAGAAATGTAATGAGAACATTCACATTGTACCCTTGATGGGAAAATTAAGTTAACAGAATTGAGCTGTAAATATGTTGACTTCAAATTAACTTAATCTTCTTATTAACTCATGTTACTGATCTTTCCAACTCAGTATTGAAAAGATGATTAAAATTAAAAATGTTAAGATTCTCATGACAGCTTAGATGAAACATATTTATAGAACTGAATATGAGCCTTACCTTATCTAACACCGTGACTTGCTTATATAAGAGGACAGTCCCTTGATGACCTGAATCTCATTTGCCAGTTTCACTTACATAATGGCATCTGTCTGCTCAGGCACATTTTTCTGCATATTTTCCAGATTTCCTGTGTTCCTTCAGACATTTACTGTGTTGGTCAGTGTCCTCTCTCCTCATCCCTTGTATTATGGATGACCCATCTGGCCCCTGCTTCACCTAGTGAACATTTTGAGAAAAGGTCTAGCTAAGTTGGCTTCTTTTCTTTTGTCCTCATAAGTAGTGTCAGAGGTCAGGCATCTTGGACAAGCTGTATTTTACCCCTGACTCACTGTCTTCTGTGTAGCGAGGGTCCTGAAAGTGTAATCTCCAAACCTGCTTATACTACTTAACTTCCTTCTATATGTAAGAGGAAGATACCTCAACTCAAAACGCTTAGGCTGTGATCTAAGACCCTGCCACGCAGGTCATCGTGCATTTGTAGATTTTTAAATCTGTGGTCCTCTTCCCAGGTTTCATTCTCTCTGCAGCATGTTTTCCTGTTGTCACACTCTCTTGCCTAAAACTTTCTGTGGTTTTCCATCGGCCCAGGGCAGGTATTCAAAAAATGTTTTAAAATATCAGAACTGGTCATTCTGATGTATTTTCTGGGCTTTTAGCCTGTATTTTTAATAGCCATAGTCACTGAAATCTCAAATCCCTTATAACCAAAAAACAAAGTAAGGATTTCCCCTATTCTTGAGACAGCTCCCCTACCTCTGCTGTCTTCTTGGTATCCTTGTGGTTGGCATTTTACCTGTATCCCAGGTTAGATGCATTAAGGTCATTCTTTCCATCTCTGATTTCCACTTGGTCTCTAAGCTCTCATAAGTAGCTCCCTCATCTTCCTATCTTTCTTTTCTTACTATTTTCTCTGACTGTTGCCCTGTTCTATTGTTAGTCTTTTATTTGGATTATTTCTGTGGTATGTTCAGGGGTTTTAAGCTTGGATTCCATGGATTACTCTCAAAGAGTTTTTAAGAATCCCTTCAGAAATTGTATGCAAAACATAAACAGTGTATTTTTCTGGGGAAGTCCATCAGATTACTTTGCGGGGAAGAATGAAGAAATAAAGAATATGACAATTTAAATGAATTCCACTGATTTTTTTTTCTTTCATATCTTTTCTTTGCTGTTTAATTTGCTAGTCCAGGTTAGTGATCCCTCAAAAGAGAGCAGGCCTATTAGGTGCAAAGGTGGAATAAAAAGGAGTTGCCATCAGCATGCTCAGGAGTCAGGCAGCCAGAGATTAGCCAGGCATTCTTTGTAATCAGAGACAGGGCTTCATGTCCTTGAGAAGCTCAAGAGAAAGCTGAGGCATCAGCAGGGGTGAAGAGCATCCTTCCCAGGCTCTGGACCCATTTGCTTCTGTACTTTCAGAGGACTTGAACTGGCAAATCATCCAGAATCATCTGGCTAGTATTTCCAGAAAAAAGCTAAAAACTTGCCTTCAGTTACACCCTCAACCTTACTCAGAAGAGTTAACGTGTGTATATGTGTGTGTGTGTGTGTATGGATTCTCCCTTCCAAGACTAGCTGTTGTTGGCTGTTTTAAGAGAACAGCTTTGGGGGGCTGGGGATATAGCTCAGTGGTTCCGGCAACTGTCTTGCAAGCACAAGGGCCCGGGTTGATCCCCGGTAACCACATAACAATACTGGTGTAGAGACTCACCCTAGCAGCAATTAGTACCACATACCACAGTGCCAGGCGTGGTGGCTCACGCCTGTAATCCCAGCACTCAGGAGGCAGAGGCAGGAGGATTGCTGATGTGAGTTTGAAGCTGAGCTCAGAGCCAGCCTGAACTACAAAGCGAGACCCTGTCTCAAAAAAAAAGAGAACAGCTTTGGGCTGGGGATTTAGCTTTGTGGTTCTGTGTCTGCCTTGCAAGGGCAAGATCTGGAATTCCCATGTAACCACATATCACAGTGCCAGATGTGGTGGCTCTTGCCTGTAGTCCCAGGACTCGGGAGGCAGAGGCAGGAGGATTGCTGAGTTTGAGGCTGAGTTCTGGACCAGCTTGAACTACAAAGCAAGACCTTGTCTCAAAAATAAAGAACAGGGGCCAGGGATTTAGCTCAGTGGTTCTGGCACCTGTCTTGCAAGTGCAAGGACCAGGGTTCAATCCCCCGGTAACCACATACAATGCTGGTCATGGAGACTCACGACCAGCAGCAATCAGGACCACATACCACAGTGCCAGGCATGGTGGCTCACGCCTGTAATCCCAGCACTTGGGAGGCAGAGGCAGAAGGATTGCTGTGATGTGAGTTTGAGGCTGAGCTCAGAGACAGCCTGAACTGCAGAGTGAGACCCTGTCTCAAAAAAAAATTAAAAAATAAAAAATAAAGAAGAACAGCTTCTATATCCATACCTTTATGCCTTTGGCTGTTAGAGTCTTCATCTTTGTGGTACCATTTCTCTACCCCCTCCAACCACAAACCTCCTATTCATCTTTCTGATTCCAGATTCAGTGTTACCTCATTCCCTAATTTTCTGCCATCACCTCAGCAGCATCAATCTCTCTTAGATACGTTTTTAAAAGATTTCATACATATCTGATATGCCATATTATGTTGCCATGTTTCTCTTTCCTATTAAGCTTGGAATACTTAATACTTAGGGACTTTTTCATGTTTATATCCATAACACCTACCTTAGCACCTAGTTTAAAAAGAAACGTAATACAACAATTTAATACACTTTTGTTGAATGTAATTAGTTTTTATGACTCACTTAAAATTAGAGAGCAATGCTTATTTAATAAGTCAGAATAGAGTATAATAATAGTGATAATAGGAGAATCTCATTTCTGTGCTTATTCAAATAACTGATTCCTTTGTGAAAGTGAATTTTCAGAGTCTTTACATACCAATGTATTTTTTTTTTATGTACATACTTGAAATCCTAAAGAAATTAAGAGTACCAGGGTAGACTAGAGCTCCTAAGACATTAGAAGCTATTGATGTTATTTTTATATGGTCACTCATTTCAGATATATATATATATATATATATTCATGTCATACATATACATTAATTTGTGTCTTTTAACCTTAATGACAATGCTTTATAAGTTACTTATTAAGATTAGAGTCATTTTAATCCAAAACACTTTCAACCAAGTGTTTTCTTTGTTAACAGAGAAACAGTTAAGATTCCAGTATTTATATATTCTCCTATATGTTTCACTAAATTTGGAAAGTCTCAATTATTACATATGTTTTGTGTGTTCTTATGTATCTAAATTAGTTCTGTAATTTTTATACATTAAGAGCCTCAAAAAATTTTGAAAAAGTCTTTCTTTCATAATCTTTGAGTTTTGTAGGGGAGGAATTAACATTTACACATTTATCCCTTTATTGAGAAATACATTATGTGCTGGGCATTAGGCTGAGCATTTGTGATTCAAAGTTAGTAAGAGACTATATACATGCCCTTGAATCATGCATCCTCTAATAGAGGAGATAACATATAAAGAAGTAATTGCATTATATACTTTGGAGAATAGGAAAGAAAACTCTTAGAACCAAGGTTGTTGAGGTTAAGCATGGATGTGTCTACTGACTACTTTGTAGACAGAGCCGCAGAGCCTAAAGGAAGTTCATGCTTGCTAACCTTTTCTTTTTAATACATGAAGTAGGAATTTAGGTCATCTTTAAGAATGAGTGAGGTGGGGTAACTCTTAAGAGAATGGTAAATATTTGGATAATTAATAAGGAAAATCAGAGAGAAGCTAACAAAGATAAATAAATGGTGGCATGCAGAATATTCTTTTCCTTCTGGTACCAGGAATTGAACTCAAGACCTTGTGCTTGTGAGGCAGGTGCAGCCCCACTGAGTTAAATCCTCAGCTTTGCATGCAGTTTTGAGAGCACAATGAGAGTAGAATTAAAACTAAATAGCCTGAAACCACCGATATTAGTCAACACAAGGGTGTAATTTTCTCTGCCTGTACTCTGTGGCCAACGTGGAGGTGTAGAAAAACCGTATTGTGTTCAGGGTTCATGGAATGGGGATAATAGAAGTATAAGAAGGTCAAGAACTTAAGAATGCTTCCAAGAAAACAAAGCTTAATATGGAAGAAAGCATGGTCAAGAGAAAATTAATAAACTTGGAGAAAATCCAGAAGCCGGAGGTGAAGATAAGGCCCTGTACTCTCTATAGGTTTTCCGCACATCTTCCTTTTCTCCTTTTTTGGTTCCTTACCTTATATCTGGTTTGCTACTACCACCTGATTCTATTATGAGATATGTATATGTATATGAAATTGTCATTGGCTTGGAGGGGAGGTTCAGCGCCAGGTTCTAACGTCTTCATCCCGTATGTCCCAGTGACTCACATGGTGGCAGTGCTAAGTGCATGACAGCTGGCCTCTAGCGAGGCTCAAGCTCATCCTTGTCCCCCCTTACCACTCCTGCTTTGAGGAATGGGTCAAAAGATGAAGACGTTTTATTGAACAATAATTCTTGGGGCAGGGATTTATTCCGTGATGAGAAGTATTACATCTCTAAGTTTTGAAGTGTTTACACCAAGTTCCCTTCTTCTCACAAGCTGAACTATACTCACAGATTTTAACTGCTTTCAAAGACATAAGAGGAAGTCCTTGAAGTAGGACAAATGTGAGGACCACAAAAGATCTACCTCCTTAGAATCTGGTTTCAAATAATGTTGATTGTATTTTTTGAATCATTGTAAGTGATTTATCAAATATGTCATATTTTTAAGGTATAAATTTTGAGATTTTCATTTCAAATAAACTGAGATCATTTTCCATGGGAACACTAGGTGCATCATATTTCCAGAGATTTTTTTTTTCACCCATATTTATGACAGTAAAATCCGGTAATCCTGTTGCTGCACAGAGTACTTTTTTGGGTAAAGTATAAAGAAAAATAACTCATCAGAATGGAACTTTATACCTTAACTGTTAAATTACTAGAAAGGTGAGGGTTCCTGGAAAAGAAAACAGAAGCCTCAGGTCTTCATCTTAAGAAATAGAGTCAACAATGTAAAATAATTTGAAAGGGGACAATGTTGAAATTGTAACAAAAAAGTAAGGAAACAAATTTTATGTATATGGGGGGGTGGTAGGGTGGGTAGGGCTATGGGAAAAAATGAGAATTAAGTTGTGTCTTATACTGGTACAAATCCCCATTATGGAGTGCAATCATGATGTGTATATTTGATGTACCAATAAAGATTAAAAAAAAAAAAAAGAAATAGAGTCAAGGGCTGGGGATTTAGCTCAGTGGTTCTGCTGCCTGCCTTGCAAGTACAAGGGCCTGGTTGATCTCAGTAACCACATACAATAATGCAGGGTGTGGTCACTCACACCTATAATCCCAGCACTGGAGGCAGAGGCAGGAGGATTGCTGTGAGTTCAAGGCTGGCCTCAAGGCCAGCCTGAACTACAAAAGCAGACCCTGTCTCAAAAAAAAAAAAGTCAACATTCATGTAGTTAACTATGGAAGCCCTGGGAAGTCTAGATCTTTGGTCTTATTTTTTCAGATTGTTAATAATATGGTTTTGGGATTTCATTTTGTTTTGTTTTTTAATTTCTTGTATTAGGAGTTGAACCCAAGTCCTTCACACTGACATTCATCCTCAGCCCTTTTTATTTTTATTTTGAGATAGAGTCTGTCTCTGAGTGATCTAGGCTGGGCCTGAACTTGTGATCCTCCTGCCTTGGCTCCACTGAGTACTGGGATTAGAGATGTGTGCCACTATTTGTAACTCTGTTAACAGTATCTATAAGGTGTTTAGCATTGCTTGCCAGAAAAGTGCTGAATACTGCTTTTGAAAGTTCATTGATATATCAGTTGCTCTGAAGAAACATGTGGCTCACTTTACATTAATCAGATGAAGACATTCAGCTTTATCCAAAAATAGGTAATGTTTATCTGGACATTATGGATTCTTCTATATTCATGTAATTTACATGTGCTTGCTCTTTTTCCAAGTGCTTATATTAATAGGTAAACCTGGCATTCTATGATTAAATATACTTTCCATAGTCCAGTATATCATAAGTCTGTTTAGAATTGTTTTGTCTGTCTGTTTGTTTGGTGGTATTGGGTTTTTTGTGATACCAAGTATTGAACTCATGACTTTGTGCTTTCTATGCCTGGTGTCACTGAGCCACATCCTCAGGCTAGGATCTTTTTTTTTTTAAACCAGGAATCAAACTTGGGTCCTTGCATTTGCAAGGCAAGCACCACAACGACTGAGTTGAATCCCCAGTCCAGTGTTTAGGGTTAAATTTCCCTAAGCCAGATTTTTTCCCCTGACCTTAAAAGAGAAGAATAAGTATTTCCTAATTACATATTTTAAGCAGAGATATTTTCAGAG
The DNA here is from genome assembly GCA_004026965.1 of Petromus typicus. Taxonomy (NCBI): domain Eukaryota; kingdom Metazoa; phylum Chordata; class Mammalia; order Rodentia; family Petromuridae; genus Petromus; species Petromus typicus. Next base: position 4,030 of record PVIR01026542.1, on the reverse strand, counting down.
TTTAAAGTGGTTGTTCTCAGTGGCAGTTCCAGGGGTGTTTTGTTTTGATTTGTTTTGTGTTGATTTGTATTTTGTTTTGTGGTACAGGGAATCAAACTCGGGTTCCTGTGCTTCCAAGGTAGTTGCAGTACCATTTGAGCTAAATCCCCAGCTAGTTCAAATGTTCTTATCCCGAGATTTTTAACTGGCAGCTTTCTCCCCTGCAAACATTAGTGCTGGTATAGGAAATTTCTAGGTGAGAATGAGTGGAGGGGGGAGATGTTTATTCTGTTTATGGCCCGATAATCCTAACATAAAGAAATAGTATCACTGTGTTTTTCCTAAAGTGCGTATGAAAACCAAAGAAAATTTTCCTTTAGATGTCTGTCTGGGATTTTAGTTAGTTGTTGTAAGTCTGTTTTTATATTTTTTTCCTTTTCAGGTTGCAAACATGTTAAAGGCATCTTGTTATATGGGCCTCCAGGTTGTGGTAAAACTCTTTTGGCTCGACAGATTGGCAAGATGTTGAATGCAAGAGAGCCCAAAGTGGTCAATGGGCCAGAAATCCTTAACAAATACGTGGGCGAATCAGAGGCTAACATTCGCAAACTTTTTGCTGATGCTGAAGAGGAACAAAGGAGGGTAATACAAACATAATAGTAAAAATTTGCTATCATTTATGTGATGAATGAAATCTACAGTATGGAGGCAAACTTGTTACTTTGGTCTGTATTTTGAAACAACTTTCAGATAAAATTTAGTTAATAATTAGTTTATGTGTAGTACTGAAAGATTATGGGAGATTTACATGATATGAGCAGATGTCATTATCTTCATGTTCATAATACAAAAAGATTATGGTATAAGCCAAAAGTTTTATAGAAATAGACCATGAATATATTTTCAAATGACACATTTATATCACATTATATCCAAAGGCTTGAATTCATTTATCTCTTGGAAATGGATAAATTAAATCCATGAATTGACATAGAATTCTATGCGTGTAAGGCCCATGAGCAGAAAGTTAGCTTACTTACATTGAGTTGGCGTAAGTAGAAAGTCACAAGATTGAGTTGTCAAAGCTCCTTTGAAGGCAAACTTGTTTGGGTCTTAGGGAAAAATACATAATATTTAAAAATCAGACCAGAATGTGATGATTAATTTTGTATCAACTTGACGACGGGTCATAGTGCGCAGACTTTTGGTAAATAGTGTCCTGGGTGTATCAGTGAAATTATTTCTAGGTGAAGTAGACTTCTGAATTGGTAGGCTTAGTAAAGGAGAGTGTCCTCCCTAACTCTGGACAGACCCCACTGGTTCCCTCTGTCCGTTTTAGCACCTGCACTGCAGAACTAATGGAAACAAACCATTACACTAGGGCCTGAGATTTAGCTCAGTGGTTCTGGTGCCTGCCTTCCAAGTGCAAGGGCCGGGGTTCAATCCCCAGTAACCACATACAGCAATGTCAGGTATGGTGGCTCAATCCTGTAATCCCAGCACTTGGGAGGCAGAAGCCAGAAGATTGCTGAGTTCAGGACCAGCCTGAACTACAATTTACAAAAAAGAAAGAAAGAAAGAGAGAGAGAGAGAGAGAGGGAGGGAGGGAGGGAGGGAGGAAGGAAGGAAGGAAGGAAGGAAGGAAGGAAGGAGAGAGAAAGAAAGAAAGAAAAGAAAGAAAGAAACCATTACACTAAGATATGGTGGTTCACACTTATAATCCCAGCCCTCATTGAGGGGCCTAGACGGAAGGATCACAAATTCAAGGGCAGCCTGGACAATTTATAGAGACTGCCTAAAAAAAATTTTTAAAGGGCTAAAGACATCGCTCACATACCCAGAATGCTCAGGCCCTAGGTCCAATTGCCAGTACTTGGAAAAAAAAAAAAAAAAGCCAAAACAAAGAGACTGAGAGAAAATAAGATTTAGAACTTGAGACATATATTTCTGAGTCCTCTGGATGTTGGTTCAGGTAAATATATGGTTTGTTTTAATATTTGTATGATATTCCATTTCCTACTGGGGAATAGTATTTCTTCCTCTGTTGATATTCTTTGCCATACAATGATTGGCCAACAATGATTTTATAGTGATACTTATTTCATGTTGCATTATTCTTCTAAGTAATTTCATCATTCTCCCATTTTCTTACTATTTTAATCCTTTTTTAGCGTAGTTGAGAGTACTTGTTGAGAAAATTTTGTTAGATGATGAAATAACATAATGTATCTTAGATTTCTAAAACAATCAGGGTTATTGCAATATGATTTTTATTCTATCTTTAAAAATACATTTTCCCTTTTGTTCTGTGGAAGACATAAAAAATGCTGTGAAATACCAGTGCTTATAATAGTTTGAACTGCTCATAAAAGAATTTCAAAAACGGAAATTGATTTGCAAAAGAGAAGGGGACCAAGAGATAAAGGGGGTGAAAAATGAATTAAGATGTGCTGTGTGCATGTACCAGCTGACTGTCCACAATGAGTGTAATCATTATGCACAACAAACACATACTAATAAAAATTTTTTAAAAAATTAAAAACTAAATTGAGTCTAGTAGACCCTATACAAAACCAAATTGAGTCTAACAGATTGTATATAAGGCATAGGTCAGGTAAGGTATCATATAATGAAGCATTTTATAAAAATCTCAGTTGTGATAATTTCCACATGGCTATATAGGTAATTTTTGTGGTGATTTTAAATTGTGGACCATTTAAATATGACACTAGTAATAAGACTGAGTTGGCAAAAAATTTCTACCTAGATGTTAATCATAGCCAACCTCTTGAGTTATACTTTTCTCAGTCTACATCCATAAATATGGCTTGGATTACCTAGCTAATTCCATGGAACATAAATATGTGTATTACATAATGAAGAAAAGTGTTCCCTCTGTGATTCTGAGCAGCCAGACTGACAGAATGTACACTTGCATGTAGGTCAAGCTAGTTAGATATAGAACAGCCACTTTCAAAGGCTGTTGTTGCCAGAAGCTCACCAGTGTTGTTTCTGTTTCTGTGGTGAAAGGCTGCAGATGGTAAAAAGAGTTAGAAGCCAGTGAGTTTAAGGGGATTGTATTGTGGACATGAACTCATTTGGTAAAGGACTGTTGATGATTCAGCTGTATAAATCTGTGAAGATTAATCTTTGACATCCTCCCTGACCTGGTTCCTAATTTGTTGCAATAAGAATTTGTCTTTATTTAAGTTATACACCTGTTAAACTTAATGTTATTGTACTAAGTTGGGAGAAGGAACCTGATGACAGGTCATAAGATTAGTGGTTTCTGAAAAGGTCAAAACTGTACTGAATTATGTTTAAGGTAGTTTGTCCTTGTAATCATTTAATTAAACACAGTATTATTGTCTGTGGCTTTCCTGTGCACATAGCTGTTTTTTGAGGATGAACGATAAGGAAGTTGTGGTTCCAGGGGCAACACAGGGCACAGACAGCAGAATTCATACCGTGTGCCAACTTTTGGCTTCTTCCTATGTTAAGCAGGCAACTTTGAATAAAATACCTTTTTAAAGTAATATAAAATGTCATAATATTTCAAGCACAAACAAGAGTGTATTTGTTTTGCACTGAAGATAGCAAGAGTTAGTACCCTTCTACGTAAAAGTACTTTGACAATGCTAAGCTTGTAGAGCCAGTTTCTCATACACAATCTCTTCTACTGATGGAAAGATGAACAGTTTCGGTGTTGAATTTCTTTGTAAAAAGCAAGCTGTCATTTATCAGAAATCTATTCAGTAAAATACAATGATAGTTGGAAATAAAGTTGATTTTTTTTTTTGGATTTGAATAGTTTTAAAGGTATTTGTAGAAGGTGAACAATTTATAAGTAATGTTCAAGGAAAAATATAAAATTTAGTTAAATTTAAAAGCTTTGAAATACACATAACTATCATCTTACATAGAATTATATGAAAAATTAATAATAGTCCAAATACAAACAATATAATGTGTGGAAGATATTTTATGTTTTTGTATTGTACAATAAAATTTACTCTTTATGAATTTTAATATTTAGAGGTTCATGGGATTA
>PVIR01026541.1:0-23999 GCA_004026965.1 Petromus typicus | reverse complement strand
TTTTTTTTTTTTTTTTTTTTTTTTTTTTTTTTTTTTTGAAGACAGGGTCTCACTATGTAGTTCAAGCTGGCTGAGCTCAGCCTTAAACTCGTATCACAGCAATCCTCCTGCCTCTGCCTCCCGAGTGCTGGGATTATAGGCGTGAGCCACCATGTCCGGTGCCCATGCCCGGTGCTGTGGTATGTGGTACTGATTGTGGCTGGGTGTGAGTCTTCGTGCCCAGTACTGTATGTGGTTACTGGGGATCGAACCCGGGTCCATGCGATTGCAAGACAGGCGCCGGAACCACTGAGCTAAATCCCCGGCCCATATCTAATCTTTTCTATCCACACAGTAGGATGTGTTTCTGGACAGAACACTGTCATTTTCTCATTCTCATCTTCCTAATTATTTCCTATTACATAAAAATAGCATAGTGACTGTTCATAGTGACTATTGGAAATACCCCTTTCCGGCCCTTTACCCTCATGCTTAGAACTGTAAAACAACACTAAGACCTTTGAGGTTGCAACATGATTGTTCTGATAACTTTAGATAAGGTCAAATTCTTGAAGATGTTTCAGAAAACACTATTCAGAAATGTATCATCAGGTCCTTATTTTTGATATTTTCAAAATCAGCCACAGGAACCTGGAAAAGTGGATTTTTTTTACTTAACCGAAGAGAAAATGGAAATGATTCTTTTGAGTATGCACCACATTTACTATAAAAATGACAGCACTTGCATTTTCACCTCACAAGTCTATTTAGAAAGTTACGGATGAGTTTTCTGCTTGTTACTCCAGGAAATAGAAATAATTATTCAAGGAAACTAGAGTTTCAGTGATCTTATAAGACAAAAATACAGTTTCAATCTCATTATGTTCACTCAAAAAGATAATGAAAGGTCCGGGGATATAGCTCAGTAGTACTGCACCTGCTTCACAAGAGCAAAATCATGAGTTAAATACCCAGTACAAAAAAAAAAAAAAAAAAAAAAAAAGCTAATGAAAGGCTTGAAATTAAAAGGAGTAACAATATTCTTATCTCAAGAAGAGGCCCCGTGGAGGAGGAAGCTTTGTTGATGAACTTATTTGGACTGTTTTAAGTGTGCTTACTTCCTCCTTCATTTGTCAACATATGAGAAAGAACCTGGATCACATGAGGGCATCCAGTGGTCCGACAGTCCAGGAGAAGGATCAGAGTCATCTCCAGAGAAATAATTCATATCACAATTTCTTGTTCATCTAAAAAGCAATATTTTAAATGAAATTATATTATTCAGTTCTTCCTGAAATATTTTTTTGTTTCATTCATTTTTAGTAAGGATATACAACTCACTTCTGTTTTTGAGATTGGACTTTTTATGTTGTTATTAAATGCCCTTGCTTTTGACCTAGACTTTATACTTATAACACTATTTCAAAGATAATAATAAATCCAGAAAAAATATTTATGTATAAAGAGGCTCTTTGTAATAATTGATGAATACTCATTGGTATTATTAAAATTGCAATGAAGAAAATGCTACATTAGTAGAAATTCATTGCATTGTGTATCTAGACTCTGTCCGTCCTTTGCATTCTGTGATCTGTAGTTTCTGGGTAAGGACTTTCTTTACCCCATCTGCCCATGTGCCTTGGCTCACTCTTCTCCTTTAATGATATTTTAGATGCAGGCTGCAGAGATTGTGTTTTGCTCAACTCCTATAAACAAGACAGTTTCTTCAAACAGAAATTGCTAAACCAGAGGAGAGTAACACTGGGGTTTTTGGTGCTATCTTTGCTTCAATGCTGGGCAAACAGTGATAATGAAATCAACACCAAGACAGGCAGAACTAATAGCTGCAGGTAAACTCCGTTTGACTCTAGGACATCCCTGGGCTTTGTGGTTACATGACCTAACTAATCTCTTCATGCTCAACAATTTTGTTTTGTTTCTCTTACACTAGCTTGAGTTAGGCACGCATGCTGAATAGAAAGAGTTCTATAGTATACAAAGGTAGGTGGGTCAACATTTCTTTTCATAGGTCTGCCAATACTTTTGGTAATAATGGGAGTGGTCATTTCATGGAAAATTAATCATTATGAAATAACTGCTAGTAATTAACAGGGAACATACTTTAGTTTGAAGTTTTAGTAAACTTTTATCCAGACAGAGTCAGTCCAGTGGAATTTAAGGGACTTTCCACTTCAGTACACAGAACTGTAAGGCCCAAGATGTTATTTTTTACAGCTAAAACTTCCTTTCCCTTTGTTTCTAGCTCCTCTCATAGCAAGATTAACACCCTAGTAGTTTATGTTATTTCCAGTCTTGTGTATTTAATGCAGAGTTCCTTGATACAACTTCATGAATACATTCACATTTCCAATGACGTAGTGTTTCAGAATAAACAGGGTCCCACAACAGAGGTCAGAGTTTTCTCTCTGTAAATAGCTGTCTCAGAACCTTAAACATTCAAAATCAATCCTTTCTACAAGTTGGTCATAAACAATCCTTAGGAAATTTTGCATTGTATTCCTGTAAAAATTCATCATTTAAATTCATAGAAAAGTATTGTTCCTTTCAAGATTTAAGGAAGAGTTCACGTGGCTGTTTACATTTAAGTCTCTTTATGATCATAAATGTGTGATAGAAACAGATGATCAATATTTCTGTATGTAATGATAAACACTTATACTTGAGACTTTGAACTTGAATTTAGTTATCTGTTTAGATATTATCTGTTGTTTCTCTATTGCAAAGATACCTACAATTCGCTCTGCTGACTCCTTTTGGTCCAACTTTTGAACTTATTTGTGTTTTCTCTCAAAAGTTAATTTTTTTTATCATAAGGTTTCCAGTCTTCTTTTTCCTCTAAGCAGATAGGACTGAGAGTAGAATATAGACCTTTAAGAGTTCGTTCAAAAAGTAAATCTGTATTTAGTAAGTGATGGCTGGTCTGGTAGATGAACAACGTGAGTTGTTCATTTTAATTTTAATTTCCAACCTAAGTCTTGAGTTGTGACTCGGATGCCAACCGCAAGTGCCTCCAAATGGTCTCAGATACAGATCTATTCATTAGAGTCTGGAAGGAATGTTACAGCATCCTTTCCTTTGTAGGGTTCATTGAGAAATTCTGGTCCTCTCTCTAAGAACACTGTGACCTGCATGTGGACAGGAGAGAGACTTTGAAGTCTGAAGAGCCCTTGTCTTCAACTGACCAAGCTGAGTTACAACCAGCCCTTGTGAATGAAGTGAGTGTGTAAGTCAAAGGTCCACTGCATACCTTCAGGTAGCTTCTACAAACAAACATATAGACAACATAAAGCAATGAATAACACTGTGATGGTACAGAGCCTCAGATCCAAATATTTACTCTCACCCTATCCATGGACAAAGGACATGTTCCGACTCTCCCGTGGCTCCAGCAAATTAAAAAATAAGCCTTCACTGGTCTGTTACATGAAAATACTTGCTATGGCTCCTGCTTTGTAGTAGTGGTGCAGTAAATGTAAATCTTAGTTATCTCTCTGTGCTAAATGAAGCAGTTAACATTTGAAAATATTTACCATCCTCCACTAACTCTCATCACAGCCACTGAGTATAATTGATACTATTGATCTCACTTGGTTGTGATAGAAAAATTTATTGCTCATTAGAAGAGTCTTGAGTGTTTATGAGACTAAAGATGATGACACTATTGTATCAGGAAGCTAGGATATCCACAGTATTCCTTATCATGCACAAGTTATCAGGGCAAATTGAGGGAGTCTAATGAGTTTGGGTCTCAATCATCATAGTTATGCTAGAGAAATAGATAATAATAAGATATACAGTTTCCTATGTAACAAAAGCACACAATTACAAAAATGAGACCCAGCTTCTTCTTTGTTATTTGATGTTTATTAGGTCAGTATGTTCTGAGAAATAACTTGCCCGTCTGGAGGCCTCAACCCCAGTAGACAGAAAATCACAGGGAGCAGACACAATGGACCTGTTAAGCTACCGGGCCCTGCGTTCCAGGGATCTGAGCGACCACACCTCAACGCTCAGATGGGGAGATAAGGCCCAGTGCCTGTGATTACACATGTTTCTGCCCTCTGATGTGCCAATGGCAGCTGAGGAGGCAGCACTGCCTTGCATGAAGCTGGTGCATACTTTACGTTTTCACCCAGGGGCAAGGCAGGTCAGGAAGGTTAGGAAGGAGGGGAGGCCGTGGGAGGAGGTAATAAGTGGGGAGGAATCCTTCACATCGACCTGGGGGGAAAGGGAGGAGGGCTGAGGACGCAGGGTGTTCCCTCCTGCCTCTGCCTATGTGTTAAGTGGCAGGAGAAATTTTGAAAGCTGCTGTGAGGAGGAGCCAGTGACTGAGTTTGGGGTGTTTTGAGCCTCACTCTCTCCACTTGTAGGAAAACTTCTTTACATTCAGGCGCAACTGGATTGAAAGGAGGAAGAAGACCCAGGAATAGGAGGAAACTGTCCTCCTGCTGCTCCTCCTCCTGTCATTTATCACTTGCCTCCTGACTCTCTTGTGAAGCCAGCTTAGCTGGGCCAAAGTGGCTGCAGAACATCCAGACAAGTGGCAGCAACAACTTAGCTGCCCTGTGCACCCCGGGCCACCTCATTAGCTGGGCACCTTCCCAGGCCACCAGGACCTCTTCTGATGGCTGTGGCCTCCGCTGCCCCAGGGAGCATCTTCTGGAAGCAGCTCCTTTTCTTTCTCCTGGTGAGTAACAACGAGAGGATTAGGGAATAATGCCCGTCAGTACCTGCTTCCTCTCTCCAGTATGGGCTTGAAAGAGAAGAGGTGGGGAGGGAAAGCAGTTGGGATAGACTAAGAAAACCAAAACAGGTCTCAGAAAGACACAGGAAAGAATTTGGAGACTTGTGTTTCAAGATGAGGAATATTTAGCTCACTCTTCACTTGCCTGTTGCCAGATATTAAATTTTCAAGGAAATCCATGCTTAGTGGTGTGGTGCTTTTACGAGGTGGTGGAACAAATTCAGTCCTCAGGCGTTTGGTCCAGGAGCTCTGAGGTCTGCTTTTGCCACGAGTTATTAAACAAGCTCAAGGGTTTAACTTCTTTCCTTCTACTGAGCTGAGAGGGGAGGAAAAGGATTTTGTGGGAAGGTGTAAATTAGTCCAGAAATTTCTTAATTTATGCAGGGTAGAGCTAAGGAAAAGGCATCACTTTGAATTTAAACAAGTTGTTTAGCCTAATAAAAATAATAAAATAAAATATGATCATGGAAAATGCCATTATCTTGACTTCTCCTTGAGTTTTTGATAGCTTTGTAACTGCATATAAGGTATTATTTTTTTCTTTGAAGAGAAAAGAGATATCCTACATCTTTATGCATCCTTCGTGAGCTGTGAACTTTTTTTTTCAGTTTAGCAAAAGCTTTTACTTTCAATTTTTATTTTTAATGTGTCAAACAATTTTTCCATATAAACGATAAACAATGTAGGGTTTCTGCTGTAAGAGGGAGGAGAGACCATCCTGCATTAGCATGAGTTATGTACAATGTGGTGAGCATTCCCCCAAGGGGCTCCATTAGCTCCTCTTGCTTTTGGAGTTGGCTTTGTCCAGCATCCCTCGATTCACCTTGTGCCCATTTTTGATCTCCGAGATGGCTGGAAGGATGTCTAACTACCTCTTCCTTTAAATCACCAACCCACTGATTAACCTGAAGACCAGCAGACTAATCACTGGGAACTCCCTTTGCCTCTGTCTGCAGAAGGACCTCACCAAGTGGGCGCCTAGCACAGGAACAAAAGAAGTAGAGGGGGCGAGTGGGAGTGTGGTTACTATATGTATGCAGATACATATGCATATATATGTATGTGAGTAAATATGCAAGAATATTCATACATGTGTGCGTGCGTGTCTGTGCATGTATATTTCTAGTTGCAATGTCTTCTTTCCACAGTGTACATTCAGGCCACTGTTAAAATGCTTGATCCTCAGAAAATTCTTTGATATAATTTACAGTATTCCATGGTACTAAGGAAGAACATATTTAAGAAGACAAATAAGAATGGACCTTGTCTTAATAAATCATTATTTAAATTAAAACTGAATACAAATGTGACTTAAAAAATGTCAGCGTTCATAAAGCTCTATTCTATTTAAATTGGCTGCTATAACAGATTTGAGTTGGAAAAGAATACGTCTCCTTCATCTGAGTGTTAATCTACTCCCTTCCCTTTTTCACAAATAATGTGTCCCCTAGCTCTAGAAATATATCTTCAGGGAGAACTGATAACAGAATTGACCCATACAGGTCTGAGAACTCTGGCTGGGAACTATTTCATATATAAACAATCCAAAGGTTGTGACTTTGATAAAAAGAAGAAAAAGCAAATAGAATCTGACAAAAGAGAAGAAAAATGTTTTCAGCTCTATTACCTTTGAGCTGATAACTTGAAGTTATAAGTTAAGTTATCTTTGAGCTGCCTATTCTGTTTTATTACTGGGGATTGAACCCCTAATCTTTGCACTGAGCTACATTTTCAGCCCCCATAGTGGGATCCATCTTGTGATTCTCCTGCCTCATCTTCCCACAGTGCTGGGACTATAGACATGCACTGCAGCACTTAGCAAAACTGCTTATGTTTCTTAAACAATAGCTGTATCTTAGATTTGATTTTTAAAATGTTACCTATTTTTGAAAGTTACTTTTCCCACTTTACAATATATTTCTTGCTGGGTGTGGTGGTGCATGTCTGTAATCCCAGGATGTAGGAAGCTGAGGTAGGAGGTTCACTGTGAGTTCAAGACCAGCTTGAGCTGAATAATGAGATCCTATTTCAAACAAGCAAATAAATTTAAAAATACATTTCTTTTTAGACTAATTGTGTGATTCGAGGTAATTTAGGCTGTAAGTTTTGCATAGACAGTCTGAAAAAAATGATTTCAGAATAGGGAATATTTGTGAACATTGTTCTGTCTGAGATTTAAAAAGGCTTGAAGTATTTTCTCACTTTGTCCCTGTATCCTCAAATTGTGGAAATGATAACTTGACAATTAGCACAAATGTGATTATCAAATGTGAGAGTCAGTATTTTTTGGGGATAAACAATTAGGCTGAAATTTATGAAAGGTACTAGAGGAAATCAATGCTGTATAAAGTCGATGGCTTATAACACACTTTCTTGCAATTACATAGTCACAGATTCTTAAGAACTGTCCACTTAATTTGTCTTCAGTGATGCAAATAACTATAGTGTTTCCAAATCGGTTTGCTTTGCTGGTTACATGTTAAATAAATATTAATTAGAGGAACAGTTAAAAGATTACACTGTTGGGCCGGGGATATAGCTCAGTGGTTCCGCTGCCTGTCTTGGAAGTACAAGGACCCGGTTTGATCCCCGGTAACCACATAACAATACTGGGAGTGGAGACTCACGCCAGCAGCAACCAGTACCACATACCAGTGCCGGGCATGGTAGCTCATGCCTGTAATCTCAGCACTCGGGAGGCAGAGGCAGGAGGATTGCTGTGATGTGAGTTTGAGGCTGAGCTCAGGGCCAGCCTGAACCACAACGCGAGACCCTGTCTCAAAAAAAACCTTTTTTTTTTAAAAAAAAGATTACACTGTTTATAAACTGAGAATATTTTTATCAATAAAACAAAACTAACATAAAATGTATGATTAAGTATAATTCCTGATTTCTTATTTTTTTTAGGTTCTGGTACTATTTTGTGATGCTTATCAGAAAATTGTTCTCCACGTTCCTTCCCAAGTTCAGGCTAATCAAGTTGTTGCCAAAGGTGAGAAACTATATTCGAAAATTTAATATTTGCAGTTTGCTACAGTTAGCGTCTGTTTGCTGTTGTGGAGTTGGGAATACAGGCTGTATAGTGGAGAAATGGCCCTGAAACTGGCCATACAGTGAAGCGCAGGCTACTTGGGTTTTTGGTGCCAGTTAAAAATAATTAAAATACCAAAGTTAGTCATATACTGTTCTTGCCAGAAAAATTAGCAAATATCACAAAATTAAATTAACTTTAGCAGTGTGCCATAATCAAAAGCACATTTTAATTCATGCATATTAATTGAAATTTCAACACCAACTTTCTTTAATGGATTAAGCATGAAACAAAGGTGTCATCATGTCTCAAATCAGACTTGTCCTTAGGATCAGTGACAGTAAACACATGCCCATCAGGAATTCACACGATCTGTTCCACCACACGACTTGGGAAAGTCAGACTCTGGTGGCTCTTTCCACTCCGTCACAATGCACACTGAGAATGAGCCTATGAAACTTCAAAACAGTGTTACAAAGAGATAACTTGTAATGTACATTAGTGAGAAATATTAAAATAAACCAAATGTTCAAATAGACCAAATTTCTTAAACTTACTTCAACAAGTTTTAATTATCAAAGTCATGATACAAACAGGTCCGAAATCTACTGGGGTCATGCAGTTAAAATATATGCTATATAAAATAATAATCTATTGATAAAGCAATAATCTGTTACCACAAAACAACATTTGTGTATATATATATATATATACATATATATATATGTATCTATCATACATCTATGCTCCTTCACTTACAGTGTTGTTACCTCCTGATAAATTGATTACCAGTTGAAAATATCCTAAGTAGAAATAGTGTTCAATACACAAACCCTACCAAACATTTTAGTTTGGCGATATAGTCTACTACAGACTTTGAATAGATTCCCAGGCTTCCCAGGGGCTACAGCTCACTCCCCCTGCCAGGGATTTCTGTACAGATATTGCTAATCTGAGACAAGATCAAAACTGAAGAACAAAACTTAAAGTATAATTTCTACTTGACGTATATCACTTTATATCACCATCAAGTCAAACTATCATTGAGTTGAAGACAATATATATCTATATATGTATACATGTATCTCAGAGAAGGTGGAAGTAGGCTGAATCTAACAACTCTGGGAAGATAATTTGTTTTCCAGTTTTGATGAAAGTGATGAGAAATACGTGCTCACTAATTTAATGACTCCATTTTCTTGGCCCCTGAATTTCAATGAGCAGGTGCTCAGGCAGCCGCCCTCTTTCTGCTTCTCACGCACTAATCATAGTTGTCGTTCTAGCCAGACTCGTTCCATTCCTGCTTCGCTTGACTTGCTGCTGTGAAATGTCTTCCTTGCAGTGAATCTCAAGAAGCACGTCAAGTCGGATGCCAAAATCATCGATTCCAAAGCCAATCCTCGTGACTTTAGTGTTCATCATGATGGCACAATTTATGCAAATCGAGACCTCCAATTACCTCCTGTAACAACTTTTCCAGTTGTAATCCAAAACCTTCGTACAGAGGAACAAAACCAGGCAGACGTTATCCTGGAGCTAATCACAGAAGAGGTATAACGAGTATTAGAATAGTTTTGCACATCAATGTATTTGGAGGAGTTCCTTCGTATATGCATAAACTTCTCAAGTTAAGGTTGCTATGCTTGAATGATTGCTCTCGTTTCCTGCTCATAATTAATATCAGCAAACACTAGACTCCACTGGCATAGGACAGTTCTTTCCTATTTAGAGCAGTGTAGTGATAACTGACTCTCTCCGGGAGCAAGTCAGACTATGGAAGCTTCCAGATAGTGATTTGAGGTGGGGCAGTGAGAACAATTAAGCCAAGAGGCAAGCACAGGCAGGGATGGGACCCGACCTCAGCGGGAAGAGAAGCCAGCTAAGGGCCTCGCGCCCCACCCTGCAAGGCTTGCTCCCAACTCTTTGTGGGTTTGAGACTCTTTTGAAAGAAGAGATTGTCTAAAACTTCTTCCAGTTGCAATAGAGAATTGCAGGAATTCCCTCTCTTTGGAGGATAAAGAAGTGACCAGTTCAAAACCCTGTTCTGGCTCAGCCCCACACTCATTCATGTGAATACAGTGAATGTTGGTGTGTTCCTGTGAAAAGCTTGCTGGAATTTACATCTCACTTTATTTTAAGAAAACTCTGCACAGTGATTTTTAGTCTTATAGAATCCTTTATTTATAATTTTTAATTTAATTTCTGAGCTAAATTTCTTTTGATTGCAAGAACACCTCTTCATTGAACTGAAAATATTCTTAAGTTTTAAAACAAAACAATTTTTACCCAATTTGTGAAGCATCTCCACATTGTTCAAAATAAAACACACTTGGGAAAATGCCACCTTGAGTCTTTATTTGGTCTATAAATTCTTGCACTGTAGAGTGAATTTGAGCAGATTTTGGTTATATCATTTTTCATGGAATAAAATCAGTTCTTAAGTATTTGTTAATGGATTACCTGTTGGGGAGTCAACAGCATGTCAACACCTCTGTCTCCTATATATTTCTGATTATTAACTGCTAAACCATGAAATAAGAGACAGAAAAATAAGGTAGTCTAAGATCAAAATCATGTGTGAAAGAGAATATATATGTCTTATTACTAAAAATAGAAATGCTTTGGGAACTTATTCATAATGCTATTATTTATCACCGGACTTACTTTCTCCATACTGATGTATATGCAAAGAAAAATCACAATTCCAAGAAGAACAATCCTTATGTTATTTATTTTTATTTATTTTTGTTTTTACTAAATTTAGCTTCACAGGAAGAAACCTTCTAAAAACACATCCCTCAGGCGCAGTAAGAGAAGATGGGCTCCTATTCCATGCTCACTGATGGAGAACTCACTAGGTCCATTTCCACAACATGTTCAGCAGGTGTGTTTCATCTTTTGTATGTTTTAGTGTACTGTAAAGCTTTTGAAGTTTAAGCTTTCCATTTGAATGTTGCACAGCATTTTGAACCAGAGCTTTAAACAAAGGATAGTATGTAGGACTGTCTGTTTACCACAATTAGGTCACATAGAAGTGACTCAATATATTTTATCTCTTTCTTCCGCAAAACATATGTACATTTAGAGCCAAGTTGCATATTTTGAATGTCCTATGCCTATGAATTTATATCCAAATTTACACAAATGCTTTACTAGACATTTTAACACTCATGTACAGGATATTTACACGGTTTGCATGATTTGACTCATGCTCAAATTAACACTTAAGCTCCAGAATTTGATCATTTTTCTATCAACCTTATGGTTGTCTCACTGTCACACAGGCAAAATAAAAGCATGAGAGTTTTGGGATTATGTGATTTCTGAAGAATTAATTTGCAAGAAAATTTGCATTACTTTTCTATTACATTTCAGCCATATAATTTTTAATTTCAAATAATTCAAAATCACTGAAAAGTCTACTATGCTTCAAATGGGAAAAATGATAAGTAAGTAAGAGTGATAAAGCATAATATCCTATGAAATGTGTAACTGGGCAAATAATTAATTAAAGATCAAGCAAGTGCAGAACATAGGAGATGGTAGATATAAAAGTAGAGGAAAGAAACAAGTAGTGAGTAGAACAGAAAGTAAATGTAGAAAATACTCAAGGTGTAATAGGGTGAAGGGGGAAAAATAATGAGATTATAACAAAAAAGAAAGGAAACAAATTGTATGTATATAAGGGGTGGTAGGGTGGGTAGGGCTATGGGAAAAAATGAGAATTAAGTTGTGTCTTATACTGGTACAAATACCCATTGTGGAGTGCAATATGATGTGTATATGTAATGTACCAATAGGGATTTCAATTAAAAAAAAAAAGAAAGTAAATGTAACAAGTAAAGCACACTTGGCTTAGTTTCAAGATGGCGTAAATCTTTGTTCTAGCCCTAAATGGTCATTTATTCTTCTAGATTCAATCTGATGCTGCCCAGAATTATACTGTCTTTTACTCCATAAGTGGACCAGGAGTAGACAAAGAGCCCTTCAACCTGTTCTACATAGAGAAAGATACTGGAGATATTTACTGCACAAGAAGCATTGACCGTGAGCAGTATGATCAGTTTTTGGTATGATGGTTGAAATATTTACTCAGAATCATATCTTTGTTATTTGTTCTTAATGTTTCAGTGGTTTTTTTTTTTTACATATTGAAAAGTTAAACCTTTGTTTAATTTTTGAAATATTTTTAGAATCCAATATCAATTTCAAATTCCTAATAGCTCCATTGTTTCAAAAGAGACAGTAGATACAAATGAAGTAACGGTGAGGAAGATGCAGAAAATACTATGACAGAACTGTAAAGCACAAATGCTGACTTGCAGACTGCTGGGGAAGTAGTAAAAAAGTTTCATTGAGTTCAAAGTTCTTTATGATACAATACCTCAATTAGTCTCAACCATGATTGTATGCTGTGAATCATATAAGAATTTTAAATACAAACCAGCCAATCAACCAAACAAATAAAACCTCCTACTTGGGTTCATGACTGGAAACTGTGACTTAATTGTTCCAGGCCCCAATCTTTAATCTGTTCTACATAGAAAAAGACATGAGGAGTAATTCTTTTTTTTTTTTTTTTTCTTTTTTTTTCTGAGACAAGGTCTCACTCTGTAGTTCAGACTGGCCTGAACTACCTGGATAGCCTAGGCTACCCATGAACACACAGCAGTCCTCCTGCCTCTGCCTCCTGAGTGCTGGGATTACAGGCTTGCGCCATCACACTTGGCATTGTGGTATGTGGTATACGGGATCAAACTCAGGATCTTGTGCTTGCCAGCACATGCTGGAACCACTGAGCTAGATCCTGGGCCCTCTTTGTTTTGCTTTTTGAGAAAGGGTCTCACACTGTACTCCAGGCTGGCCTTGTTGGTAGCCCTGGGTTTGATGGTCACTGTAGTGGAAGGTTGAAGAATCTGATTAGGGAGCATCATGATTAAAATTGTTTTTTTACAAAAATAAAATCTAATTTCTGAGTGCTACACAGAGTGGAGAAGGGAAGGTCATTTAGAAAACTATAGGGAAGTCTGGAAGCCACTTACACCCGGGACTTGCAGAATGACATGGAGAGGAAGGCAGTGGGGATGACTGGTCCTGAAGAAATACCATAGTTTCTAAATTCAGCAATAGGACAATAGCCTACTGAGAGCAAACGAAGAGTTTGATATCCGGAATTTCAATCCTAATTCATTTTACAGATGGTCATGGTAGGGAAAGCAGGAAAATGTGATAGTGATTACTAAATTAATTCAGAGTTTGTTTTAGGCAGGCTTAGGGTAAAATATATTTGATTAAATATTTTATTGAGCACTTCTTATGTATAAGCCACATGAGTAGAGCACAGAAATGTTTCATGAATTTATAGAGGAAAAATCATTAAATCTTGGTGGTTAAAATTGTGATATATCTTTTTGAGGTATGTGTGTTTTTATTAGCATTTTTATTAGAAAGAGACTGTGTTAGTGATAGAAAATAGGAAAATACACATAGAGGCACTGCTCAGAGATATTTATGATATATATGTATAAAACTATAAACATTGGATTTTTAAAATAGACTTTAAAAAATATTTGTTATCAGCCTACTGGAGGAAGTCTACACACATTCTACCAGGTACAACAGGGTGCAGTTAATACAGAGAACACCAGTCATTCTGGGAACTGAGTTCATGGCATGTGTCAGGCGAGCTGCTTCATGTGAAGCAAAAGAGAAAGAACCCCCGAGCAGACTGAAGTCATAAGGCAAATGCCTCGGTGTTTTCTGTCTGCTGCATTGCTTCTTAGCTGTAGACACCTCTGTGGATGAATTTCAGAATGACACATTCTGCTTTGCTGCTCGAATGACTATTGTGCACAATTTGTCTTTTGAGGATGAGCCGGTGGCATTTTTTTCTTTCAGGTATATGGCTATGTGACCACTGCCGACGGCTATGCACCAGATTATCCCCTCCCCTTGTTATTCAAAGTTGAAGATGACAATGATAATGCTCCATTTTTTGAAACCAAAATGACACTTTTTAGTGTCCCTGAAAATTGCAGATCTGGTAAGTTCACATATTAGAGTGATATAGTCATAGGGAGGGGGAAGGGGGGAAAGGAAGGAGATGTGAAGAGTTATGATATGATATGTCCATATGACAGCTAGTGAATGTAAGCATTATATACTGCAAACATGTATTGATAAAAATAAAAATTTGAAAAAAAAGATTGACAAGATGTACTATAGCTTGAAATGTTGAAGTTCATCATTATACTTCATAACTTTTAGGTATTTCTGATTGCATGCACTTTTTTCCCAGTTAGAAGTTGACATTATGTGACATCCCTATTAAAAGTCAAATAGCTGTGAGCAAATTTTTTTAAATTTAGCAGATTCATGAAATATGTCTTATGGTTGTTGCCAAAATGGAGTTTGATTTGTGCATGTGCTTAAACACTTCCTGATCAGGGAGAGTTTCTCTGTCTTTCACTTGGAAGAAGTCTCATGTTTATTGCAAAAGAGATAAGCCAGGAATTCGTAGAATATATGACATAGGAACTATGAGGAGCCAAGCATCATTTTGTTGGGCAAAGTTATTATTTTTCATTTGTTTACCTTCTCATTGCTTGTTTTTCAGAATGACTATTTATGTAAGCATTTTATACTGCATATCTGAAGGCCAAATGTGGGGTCAATTCAACTTTCCCTTTTAATCTGAAAGAGTGACAAAAGAAAGTAACATTTACAAAAGAAGAGAAGGGGACATTTTATGAGATCAAGCAATGTTTTTAACTGACACTTGGGAAAGTTTGCCTTTGCAGGCTATATATATGTGTAATATCAATCTTTACTGAAATAATATCAGTATTGGTTTTCTGAATTCTCTTTATTAAAGAGCATTGCATATTTGCATATTCACTTTCATTTTAGCCCAAGCTTTTAACAAGTATCTAGTATGATGAAAGATTTAAAAGATTTTGGCATCAGCTGAATTCCTCACTAATATTTTAAACAACCATTATACAATGCTTGATTTTCAAAGATATACAATATATACCTTGTAGTTTTGTAAGACCATATGTTTTTTAAAAAATGAACTTTTTGCATCAGTTTGCTATGCCTGATAAAAACACATGAAGTTCCTAACTAGCTAGATTAATCACAACGAATGTGAATGTGCAACAAGACGAGTGCTGTTTATATTCTCCATTTTTACCATGTGAAGGGACCATGGCTGCATTTATAAGATATTATGTAATCAGAATCTTTATAAAGATTGTATCTACTTTTTAGGACTCAGAAATATACAAGACATTGTATATCTGATGTATACTGATAAGATTTATAACAACATATATATTGTTTTTCTTGACATCATTCCCACAGATTGAAAACTAAATGAACTAGATTGATGCTTTTTGAAGCCTACCTAAAAGTATAAGATTTTTTATTTATTTTAAAAATTTGCAAGAAATGTCATTAGTGCTCCTGATCTTCTCTATTCTATTGCCATGCATACACGTACATGATATTTGTTGCAATCAGTGGATTGCTAAACCAGCACTCCTACTACTCTTAGGTCTGTGCGATAAAGTTGTCTAAATAATATGCAGGTGGATAATTTTTATTATTTAGACTAATAATGAATTTCTATGTTAATAATTTAGAACATTTCTTAAGATACAAAAAATTTATTTTCATTCAATAAGATATATCTGTAACTAACATCTTTAGATTGGACTGTAAACAGTCCAATAATTGAAATATACAAAGAAGGCCTCATTCAAAGATAGTCTGAGCACTGGAGTAGTTGGTTTGAGGGAAGAATTTAAGAACTACAGTTACCAGCCATAGGGCAGAGACTGTCTTCACATGTGTGAAATACAAATCATGTTACTCAGGGTAACCACCTATTTGAAGTTGCAAAGAAGAGGAGCTTGGAGATGTTCCCTGTAGCATTTATACACCCCTCACATTTTCTGTGAAACTCATCTTTTTGTGGTTTTGGATTCAACTTGCTACGCTAATGGCTCAGTGTTATTTTTTGTTTGTAATTCAATTACATCACAATTTTAATTTTTGACAATATTTGCTTTGTCTGAATAGGCACTTCTGTGGGACAAGTGACTGCTATAGACCTTGATGAACCTGGCACTCTACACACTCGCCTGAAATATAAAATCTTGCAACAAATCCCAGACCACCCTAAGCATTTCACCATCCATCCAGACACAGGTGTCATTACGACAACTACACCTCTACTAGACAGAGAGGTAACGTCTTGGATAACTAACTTTTCAGTCATTAAGCTACATAGACATTGATACTGAACTCCCAAAACTAGTTACCATATGGTCATTGTGGCCTCCTCTCTGGGAACTCTTCTCAAGGCTGCAGAGACTTTGGGTCAAAGTACTAAACTCTGTCTCACTAGCTGTCATTGACTTGATGATGTAGTAATGCTAAAATTTATTGTAGTTTATTTTTATTTTATAAAAAGTAATTTTACCTCATTCCAAGTATTTAAAATTAGTAAAACTTTCTGTGTTAAAGCAGTTTCAGGTTCACTGGCCAGTTGTGCAGAGTGCACATACTGGCTACTTCCCAGTTGCTTTGCCTCCCCCAAGATCAACACCTGAGCCCTGTGGTGCCTTTGTTACAGTCAGTGTCATATCACTGACATATCATTGTCCCCCAAAGGCCACAATCTACATTAGGTTTGACTGTGGATCTGTGGATTCTCTGGGCTTGGACAGATACATGGGACATACATCCATCACCGTAGTATCTTGCAGAGTGATTTCACTGCCTTAAAAATCCTTTGTGTTCCTCCTACTCATCTCTTCCTCCCTAACTCCACTGATTTTTTTCCTATCTCTATAGCTTTTACTTTTTGTGAATGTCACACAGTTGGAATTACACAGTATGTAGTCTTTTCAGATGGGTCTGTTTCTCCTAATAATTTACATTTAGATCCACTCCGAGTGTTGTTATGGTGTGGTAGGGCTTTTATTTTTAGTATTGAATAGTATTCCATTGTTTGAGGATACCAGTTAATCTGATTATCCATGAAAGGACACCTTAGTTTTTCTCAAATTCTGGCAATTGAACAAAAGTAGAAATGTTATATTACACATCTAAGCTTCTGATTGGCTGATTGCACTAATTAGCAAATGTCTTATTTTGTTCATGGAATTCCTCAAATAAACTTCTATGGTGTCCTTATATTTAGATGTTCCCCAAGGGTGGAGTATGTGCCAAGGTTTTGGGTTCAATATATATTACATATATATTTTAAAATAATATTTGTGTGGGGCTGGGAGTTTAGCTCAGCAGTTCAAGTGTCTGCGTGGCAAGCCCAAGGTCCTGAGTTTGATCCCCAGTAACAACATACCATAATGCCAGGCATGATGACTCACATCTGTAATCCCAGCACTCAGGAGGCAGAGGCAGGAGGATTGCTGAGTTCAAGGCTGGCCTGGGCTACATAGTGAGTTTGGGGCCAATCTGAACTACAAAGCAAGACCCTGTCTCAATAGTAATAGTAATATTAATAGTAATAATAATAATAATAATAATAATAATAATAATAGTATCTGTAAGATAATCACCAGATGAAGAGTGGCTATATTGACTGCAAGTTACAAGAATGTATCTTTTGCTTTTTTTCAGAAATGTGATACTTATCAGTTAATAATGGAAGTGCGGGACATGGGGGGTCAATCTTTTGGTCTATTTAACACTGGAACGATCACTATTTCCCTTGAAGATGAAAATGACCATTCACCATATTTCACACAAACTTCCGTGAGTACATCTGTTCCTCTGACTTTTTATCTGGATCTACTTTTTCAGAACAAATGTAGAAATTTTTAGCCCTGTGACATTACACATTTTGGTTGGATGTTTTGTTTTGAAGCCTTCACTTACAAATAGCACAGAGAACAACAGGCTTCAATTATTACTGGTGCCACAGAAAGGGCGATGTGCTTGGTCCCTAGACACTGCTTAGTTTCTGATGCAGCTCATGTGGTTCCTCTTCTTCTGGTGGTTCAGAGCAAATTCCTCAGACTCAAATTACTTTATAAGGTGAAGAAGAAGAGGACCTTTCTCTGATCTCCCCCAAATCTTATAATGAGAAAAAAGTAGCTTCTTATCTTCTGCTGGAGTCTGAATGTATGCAGCACCCCTTTATCCCTTACCAATCTTTCTCTTAGGCTTTAACAAGAAAATGAGTATTTTCTTCCTTGAACTTTTAATTAGTAACCTTCCATTTTTCCATGAATCTACAAAGTATAAGTCAAAACATGAAAAACCTGCAACCACCATGGCAGATACAGTCATATAATACTTTTACATTAATTCTTAAAATATGTGAAAATACATTTTATTCTGTATTACATGTGAAGAAATGGAAGGTATGTCAATAACTTATCCAAGATCTCCTGGACCATTTCCAAGGATAACTAGGATTCAAACACAGCACAAATGCTATCCTCCTCCTATGAGTTCATTGTACATCTCTAGCAGACTTGAATTAATTACTCTTTTAATTCTTTTAATGATTTATGCTTCTTGTAATCATATTTCTCCCGTGGGAGATAAGTTTATGATTTACTTTCTCAAAGCAGAACTTTACTCTTAAAATATTTATCACTGAATCAAAAGAAAATTTTAAAATATTACTAGAAAGTAAAGCATCCAGGAATAAGAATTATTCTCATTATGTGAATATATTCTCATTATGTGAAAATATTGAGTAATCATGATATTAACACAAACCACGTACTCAGTGTTTACTTTGTCTAAATGGAGAATAAAATGCAAATACCATAGAAGTTCTGAGAAGAGACAAATCTGAGGGATGGAAGGTTCTGGGAATTCATGTTACAAGTTTGGAAATCAAGATTTGTGTAGAATATTGGAAAAGATTTAAAAACAGTTTTAGAGGAAAGAATAAGTTACACATTAAACACAAATCTTTTTTCAATATATGAGTATATATTTCCATATCAGTTTTTATTTAAATGTAATTTTTAGAGTAGAAAAATGGTATTATTAAAGTTATAGATTTGTAATGTAAAATGGCAATTTTTTCCAGTACTTTACAGAAGTGGAAGAAAACAGAATAGATGTTGAGATTTTACGGATGAAGGTACAGGACCAAGACTTAGCAAACACTCCTCACACAAAGGCCGTATATACAATCCTACAGGGAAATGAAAATGGTAACTTCAAAATTAGCACAGATCCTAGGACAAATGAAGGCATCTTGTGTGTTGTCAAGGTAAGTAAATGAAGTAGTGAGGCTATGCTTGCAAGCATTCTGATTTCAGTTTGCACACTGATAATAAAAAAATAACTTTCCACACATACATGACATAATGTTGCCGTCATGCTGATATACATGAGTTTAAACATTTACATAAACTAGTTATTTTATTAAATTAAAACTAGTTATTTTATAAATTTATTTAATTTTGTTAAAATTACTCATTTATTTTCTTAGAAGAAACATGACTTTTCTCATGTCAAGCCAAAAGTTCATTGTCCTATATACAATATTGAACATTAAATCCAAGAAATATTGATTATTAAATCACATATTTGATTGAGAAGAGATCTTGATTACTGTTTCCTCTCTGAGTTCTTCTATTTGTAGACCTCACTAATCTCTCACCTGTCCTCCTTCACTACCTTCCTAGAGATATTTGGTGTTCTTAGACATTTTGTGGAGAAGCAGTGTTTTCTGACAAGATCTTCATAAAGAGTTAATTATTACTTTATATTGCATATTCCTTCATTCTTTATCTTTCCTTCATTCATTGTCTTCTTTTTTGCCTTCTAAATTTCTCTTTCTTTTGCTTTTTCTTCCACCCTTTAAATGTCATTTTCAGAGACCTAGTTTAATTATCTAGTTTAGGGTAGAGCACGTTGCACAGAAATCCAGCAGATTCAGGTCTGAAGTGCTATGAGGAAGTGCTGCTGGCTAATGTCATATCTTTCAGTTTAAATCCCAGAACAACTTTTCTATATGGCAAAATATATATATGACAACTTTATACATTACCATGGAAGAGTTTCGATGTTACATTATCTCAGGTGATAGTAAATGAAATCATCTGAATATTTAAAAACACTTTTTTGGCATTTCTACTAATAAATTTGTAATGAGAGAAGTGAAGATATGATCTTTGAAAAGAGAAAAAAATTGACTCCTAAAATCAATGATTTTACATTTGACAGTGTTAACATTTGTAGAAAACTAATTAGTAACCTATGTTAGCACCAAGTTTTGGTAATATTTTAAATGTAAAAGAATCAAGTTGTGTTTTATACTGGTACAAACTCTCAATGTTGAATGTGATGATGATGTGTATATAAAGGTTTAAATAAAAAATATTTCTTTTGTGTTAAAACTTTGAATCATGATTATAACTCTTCTACATAGTGATATCTATTGACTGATAAAAATATGTTTGTTGTACAGCCCTTGAACTATGAAGCCAATCACCAAATTGTTTTGCAAATTGGTGTACTTAATGAGGCACAGTTCTCTAAAGCAGCGAACTCACCACTTCCTACAATGTGTACTACAACTGTCACTGTTAAAGTTAAAGACAGTGATGAAGGGCCTGAATGCCAGCCACCAGTGAAAGTTGTTCAGAGTAAAGATGGCCTCGCTGTTGGCCAAGAACTCCTTGGCTACAAAGCACTGGACCCAGATACACGCAATGGTGAAGGATTAAGGTGATATGCTTTACAAAGCCCTTTAACTTTAATAGGAGTGTGAATTGATTTTTAAATTCAGGAAAGTTCTCTCTATTTCCAAGGGACAGTTTTTAAGACATGGCTTCTCTTGGGCTTAATTACTTATCTTTGATTTCTATAAATTAGGTATAAGAAGGTAAAAGACGAAGATAGCTGGTTTCAAATTGATGAAAACACTGGAAACTTGAAAACTGTAAAAGTACTAGATAGAGAATCAAAATTTGTCAAAAACAACCAGTACAATGTCTCCATATTGGCAATGGATGCAGGTGAGTGCCATTTTCTAGAAATAAAATATAAATATATGATACACTTCTAATAAGACTTGAATGAAAGTTGTTTATTTACAAAATTTAATGCAAGCAGTATTTGCATTAATGCAATCACAGTGCATGATGTCAAACATTATGACTGCTATCTTATCGGAGTCACTCAATATTTTAAAATTGATTTTATTGGTACATTTTATATACATATTATAATCACACTTGAAATTGAGAATTTGTACTAGTACATGACATGAATTAATTCTCATTTTTCCCCATTCCCCTGCCCCCTACAATTTCCCACCCCTATATACATAAGCTTTGTTTTCCCTTTTGCTGACCTTTCAGTTTTTTCTCTTCTTTTCTTACCCCTCCCCTCCTTTTCTCTTTGAGTATTTTCTTACTATTTTACAATACCTCTCATATATATGTATATATATATATATATAATTTTTAAAATCTTTATTGGTACATTACATATACACATCATGATTGCACTCCATAATGGGGATTTGTACCAGTATAAGATACAACTTAATTCTCATTTTTTCCCATAGCCCTACCCACCCTACCGCCCCCCCATATACATAAAATTTGTTTCCTTACTTTTTTGTTACAATCTCAACATTTTCCCCCTTCACCCTATTTTACATTGAGCATTTTCTATTTCACAATATATAACATACAATGCTAGGATTCATTTACACCTTTATTTTCTCATACCAGAGAAAAGATGCGATATGTACCTATCTGTGCCCTATTTATTTCACTTATGAGGATATCCTCAAGGTATGTCCATTTAAGTAGAAATGATTCAAACTTATAATTTTTAATGGCAGAGTAATACTCCATTCTGTAAAAGAACCACAGCTTTTTTATCCAGTCTCCAGTTGATGGACACTTGGGTTGTTTCCAAGATGTAGCAATCACAGATTGGGCTGCTATAAACATGGGTGCACATATGTCACTGTGATATGAGTCTTTTAATTCTTGTGTGTATATACCTAGCAGGGCAACGGCCGGGTCAAATGGGACCTCCAATCCTAGCTTTTTGAGGAATCTCCAAATTGATCTCCACAGGGGTTGTATGAGTCTACAGTCCCACCAACAGTGGAGAAGGGTTTTTTCTTCTCCACAGCCTCGCCAACATTTGCTGTTGGCTGATTCTGAAATGGCAGCCTTTCTATGTGGAGTCATCTGCATCTCTCAAATGACTAATGATATTGAGCATTTCTTCATATGCTTCTTAGCTGCTCTTACTTCTTCCTCTGCAAAATATCTGTTCATTTCAGATGCCCATTTTTGAACTGGGTCATTAAATTTGGGTGGGCTGAAGAGACAGGGTCTCACTTTGTAGTTCAGGCTGGCCCTGAGCTCAGCCTCAAACTCACATCACAACAATCCTCCTGCCTCTGTCTCCCGTGTGCTAGGATTATAGGCTTGAGCCACCATGCCCGGCACAGTGGTATGCGGTACTGATTGCTGCTGGGAGAGTCTCCACACCCAGTATTGTATGTGGTTACCAGGGATCGAACCTGGGCCCTTGCAGTTGCAAGACATGCACCAGAACCACTGAGCTAACTCCCTGGCCCCCTCTCATATATTTTGGAACTCATTTACACCTTGAGTTCCTCATACTAGAGAAAAGGTGTATTGACACACCTGTGACCTATTTATTTCACTTGTGAGTATGTCCTCAAGGTACATTCATTTGAGTATAAAGGACTCAAACTTATCATTCTTTTTTTTTTTTTTTTTTTTGATACAAGGTCTCACTTTGTAGTTCAGGCTGGCCCTGAGCTCATTATGTAGCCTAGGCGAGCCTCAAACTCAATGCTAGGACTACAGACATGAGCCAACATGCCTGGCACTGTGGTTTGTGATACTGACTGCCAGTGGGCATAAGTCACCACGCCGGGCATTGTATGTGATAACCAGGTGTCAAACCCAGGCTCTTGTGCTTGCAAGACAGGCACTGGAACCACTGACCTTAATCCCTGGCCCAAATTTATCATTCTTTATGGCAGAGTAATACTTCATTTTATTAAAAAAAAAAAAAACATATCTTATTTACCTAGTCTCCTGTTGATGGGCATTTGGGCCATTTCCAATATTTGGCAACTGGACCGTGGATTTAGCTCAGTGATTTTGGCATCTGTCTGGCAAGCACAAGGTCCTGAATTCAATCCCCACTACCACATACCACAATGTTGAGTGGTGGCTCAGCCTGTAATCCCAGCCTCTCAGGGAGGGAGAGGCAAGAGGACTGCTGTGAGTTTGAGGCTCGCCTGGCCTACAAGTTGAGTTCAGGGTCAGCCTGAAATACAAAGCGAGACTTTGTCTCAAAAACAAAACAAAGCAAAACAAAGCAAAAGAACCTCCCAAAATTTGGCTATCACACATTGAGCTGCTATAAACATGGGTACACATACGTCACTGTGATATGAATCTTTTAATTCTTTTGTATATATACCTAGCAGGGAAACAATGGGGTCAAATGGGACCTCTAATCCTAGTTTTTTGAGGAGTCTCCACACTGATCTCCACAGAGGTTACACCAGTTTACATTCCCACCAATAGGGGAGAAATGTTCCTTCCTCCCTGCAGCCTTGCCAGCATTTGCTATTGGTTAATTGCGAGATAGCAGCCATTCTTTGTGGAATGAAATGAAATCTCAGTATTGTTTTCATTGCATGTCTCAAATGACCAGCGTTGTCATGACTATGTCTTGACTATTTCTTCATATGTTTCATATGTTTCTCAGCTGCTTTTACTTCTTCCACTGTAAAGTGTCTGGTCATTTCAGATGCCCATTTTGAACTGGGTCTTATCTTTGGGGAGGGCTATTTTTTCAAGCTTTTTATATACTCTAGATAGTAGCCCTTTGTCTGAGAAACAGCTGGTAAAAAATTTTCCCATATTGTCGGATGTCTTTTTGCTCTGCTGGTGGTTTCTCTTGTTGTGCAGAAGCTTTTTAATAGGGTGAGATCCCAGTTACTGACTCCTTCTTGTAGATCCTAAGCTGCAGAGGTTTTGTTCATGAAATCTTTCCCTAAGCCAGTGTCTCCGACAGTTCTACCTAACCTGTTTTGCAGCAGGTTTAGTATTTCTGTTTTCTCTAATCCACTTTGATTTTAGTTTGGTGCAGGAGCCACCCAGTTTTTGTGGCAATGTTTCATAAGGGAAAGCTCTTAGAGAGTAAATGGCC
>PVIR01026540.1:0-23760 GCA_004026965.1 Petromus typicus | reverse complement strand
CCCGGGTTCGATTCCCCGGTAACCACATAACAATACTGGGTGTGGAGACCCACACCCAGCAGCAACCAGTACCACATACCACAGTGCCAGGCGTGGTGGCTCAGGCCTGTAATCCCAGCACTCGGGAGGCAGAGGCAGGAGGATTGTGATGTGAGTTTGAGGCTGAGCTCAGGGCCAGCCTGAACCACAAAGCGAGACCCTGTCTCAAAAAAAAGAATAAAAGATAAGGTATCTCAGAAGATGCTGAGGAAGCACTTGACAAAACTCAATATTCATAAAATAAAGCTTCTAGCTGACTAGGAATAGAAAAGTACATCTTAATCTAATAGTCTAAACCAGGCTTTCCCTGTTGTATTACAAAAGATACTTGAGACCATAACTTCTGATCATCATTCTACTAGAGGACTGGCCAGTTTAGTATAAAAGGTTTTTTTTTTCAGAATAAATGGAAATGTGTATAGAAAATTCAAAATTTTCTACCAATAACTGTTTGAATAAGTGCTTATAGCAAGACCACTAAATGTTAAATCAACTTAGGTAATAGAATAATTTCAATTGTATATTCTCCTAAGAAACAATTACAAACAGATTTTAATTCATATCTTCCCTTAAACATTGAAGTTCTTGAATCATCCCTGCTAGATTCATTTTCTTTGCTTGATGAAACTCTGATGATTGGTACTTTAAACATTGGTATTTTCCAGATTTTATTCCTTTAATTTATACCTTTTTGTTAGCATTATCCAAAAGTAAGGGTATTTTTTTATTTAATCCTCTATAAACACTGTCATTTAAGCTGTTTTCTTTCCTTCTTTCTTTTTTTAAGCAAAGGATTTCATTAGTAACAGCTGGACACCTATAGTTGCAGCTACCCCGGGGGGTGGAGGTGGAAAATCACTTGAACCCAGGAGTTTGTAAGCAGCCTGGGCAACATAGTGAGACTGAACTAAAAAACAAATACATTAACAAACAAACAAGCAAACAAAAAACAAATATGTTACAGCAGCATAACATGCAAACACCTGTTCAAAATTTAATAAAAGATTTGCCCAACCGTTGTGTAGGAAAAAAAAAGTCTGAATAAATCAAAGAAAACATTTAAATAGATGCTATTTACTTGTTTTGAAAGACTCATCTCATTTTGAGATCTTAATACAGTACTCTTCAGAGTAATCTATAAATCCAGGGGAATCTCTTCAGAACTGTCAGACTTGGGAAAATTAAGCCCATACTAAAATTTACAGAAGACTAGAGCAAGTGATTAGTGCTGAGAGAAAACCAGACAGTCTGATGGGTGAACCTTATGGATATGAAGGATGATGCTACTTTTTACCAAGAGGAAACATCTGCAAGTCAGAGTCGATCTGAAGAACAGAAAGAGATGAAAACAATCGAATTTAGGATACAAAAACAGATCCATGCATACCAACAGCAAAGTTCTGATAAAACGGACAGTCTACAGTAATAGGCAAAATATATTTTGTTTCCCATTACTGGCACTGGGTCAATTAAATATAAGGAAAATATAGATGTTTCACTATCATCATCAACACAAAAATCAATTCTCAGTGATTATATAAATGGTAAAATAATATAGCCTCTAGACAAAGTTACACACACGCATAGAAGCAGTGACTACAACAAAGCCAATGGACACTCAAGAAGTGCAGCTCTGCAGGAAAATATAAGGGGAAAGCCCCTAGTTCAATCTCTATCTCCAAAAAATAAAGATGAAAGGGAATTAATTAAAATGAGAAACTTTTGCCATCAAATGCCCAAGAGAATGGAAAGTATCCAAGAAAGTGGCTATACATTTATGCAAAACAGATACAAGAATTTTTATTTTAAAGATATAAATATTATAATAGATCAGTAAGAGTAAAGAGCCAATACAAAAGGGAACAAAATCTCAGTATGGTTATTTCACAAAATGCTATAAATAAGACCATTAAACATAAAGAAAAGCACATAAATTTATAACCCATTCTGGAAATACAAGGTAAAGCCACATTGCAATACCTAGCATTGCACATATATCAGACTGCCTGAAATCATTTCAGTGGTGATATCCAATGTTGGTAGCTACATAGAACAACTGAATCTCTCATATGAGGTATTCTTGAAATAAGCTGTTAATATTTAAATGTTAAAATTTATTTCAGTAAGACACACTGCTATTAAATGCCCTCAAAATACTTTTTCTTACATTGACTACAGTAACCTCATAGTGCTTGCTATTTCCTTCCTTCCTTTCTTTCTTTCTTTCTTTCTTTCTTTCTTTCTTTCTTTCTTTCTTTCTTTAAGTGTTACCGGTGAAAAGGCTCATAAGAACGTTATTGTGTATACTTATCCACCATATTCACCACCAAATCCACCACCGTACAACTTCTGGCTCTTCTCTAAAATCAAAATGATCTTAAATATACATTTTTTGAATTTGGACAAGGAGCAGCTACAACAGTGCGACTAGAGACACTAGAGAGCGCAGACCGCCAGAACTGCTTCCGGGAGTGGCAAGACTGATGGAACAAAGTATATATGAACCTAAAGGAAATCCTGTTTGAGAGGCACAAATGTCAATGTGTTTTTATTTTAATACTTTTTTAAAAGTTTAAATATTTACTACATTTTTTATAATAAAAGTTCATATAGTACTCATGGAAGAATGACAAAGTACCTCCACTTTGGGTACTGGTAGGGTTTTTTTTTGTATAGTTAAGCATATATTTACCACATGACTCAGCAAAAATAGTGAGGTATGTTCAATGCCATTATTGTCAGCAAAAAATATTTTTATGACTATATTATTCATAAAATAAATGATATATGATAATAGTAATATAAGATAACATAGAAAACCCTTGTTGAAAATAATATTTTCTTATTTTGCATTTCCATTTTGTTTGAGATTTATCATGTGTAATTTATAAATTTATGAAAGAATTTTTACTAAGGATGCCCTCACAAGCACTTCACAAATACGATAATAATTAAAAGTTTACTTATCTAAGTAGTAAGTGTTATATTCATTTTACAGATAACATCATGATACTTAGAGGTCAATAAAATGAGAGAGAATCATATTAAAATCTTTTGTATTTATTAGTGATCTATCCTGTTCCAAGTTTTTAATCTACCTTCCCTTTATCTACAAAACATGCAATAAGTAACCCTAATGGCTGATCTATGAGGAATAAGTTAAATATCAGAACCAAAAGTACTTAGCACATGCCTGGAACATGATTGTTTAATAGATAATGCTTTTTGGTCCAATACTCTCCGGCTAATATCACTCTCACCTAGATGACGCCTGCAAAAACTCTAGGAGAGAGAAGTATGGAAGGTTAACTCTGAGTATCCAGAACATGCAAGATACACCTCTCAGTCACAATGTCCTATAAATAAAAGTGGCATCCCTTGGCAATTTGCACAGCATGACACCCACTGAGCTGGACTCTATTTAAGCACCTTTTTTAGGATTCTCATATTCCTGGATTAAGTTAGCACCAGAGATCTCCAAATTCTCCCTTCCTTATTGACAGTATGCATAGTGTCCATAAGAGCTGTGGCTGAAATTATTTCCGAATTGCTGGTGACATTGTAAACATGAAAAACACTGACATATCCTATTGCCAACTTGCATTACTATTTCTTCCATTATGACACATAAACCTGAAAAGTAATCCCATGGTTATATTTGTCTCATGTTTACATTTGAGTCCTGACCATTTCATGCTTATTGCATTTAATCTTCCTGTATATTCTGGGACTAGAAGAAACCAGATGTCTTGTCGAATTATTCACCAGGTGAATTCTGCATTTGATTTGCAGTTTTATCTTTCTTAAATTTTACAAAAGGATTCTGGCTTCTTTCTGTTTCAATTTCCTGGTGGCATTAACGCTTAATTTTTTGCATTTGACATCCCCACAGTGAGTCTGGGTTAATGGGCAGCATGATTTGCTGAAATTCTCTAAACCTACTGCTCTTGATTATGAAATTATAGTGATTTTTTTCTGCAAAGGAAATAGAATGTGTATAGTGGTTCAAACAGCACACAACTAAGTGAAAAATTAAGCAATATTATTTCTAATCACAAACTCACTTTCTGGTAATAGCATTACTATTTTTGTATTCAACATATTTTAGTTGAAATGAACTAAAGATAAAATTTCACTTAGATAGGAAATCATCCTCTCTCTCACAAATAGCAGTTATTATTTATAGTACTTTATGGACCATGGTGCAGTGGTTTCTGAATAAGGGCATAAGAACTATTAGAGCTTCAATCCAACATCTTGGTGGGCTTCGGCTTGGAAGTGACTACTTCTATCCCCACCTCAAAACCCCTCTACTCTTTGCACTTTCCCATGATATTGTATCGAGAATGGCTAACAGCTTTGTATTCCTGCACCTTGCTCTTCTCATGTTTCCTTTTCCCATAACTCTTCAGAGAATATTTTCCATGCTTGAACATTAGCCACCTCTCCTAGTTGCCATCAACTGTGGAAGTCTAAGATAAAGTCAACCCCATGATATTTTGGCTTATTCTGTTTCCTCAGAACACACAGTGGCCAGGCTGCAACTTTCAACCCGATTTTCTTGAAGTTTCAAGAGAATGGAAGAGGAGCACAACTTAGAGACCATTAAATAGCAACAATGCAAGCAGAGCCTCATCCAATGCCTCTGTATTCCCAGCTACCAGGACCAGATCAAGGCCTCTCCAAATTTCTGGTCCATAACTGTTTATACTGCTGAGACAAAGGGACACTATCATTTGCATCACAGAACTGCTATAAGAAAAGATGTAAAGATATTTGTAAGACAGATCCCACGCTGGCATATTTGTGCATCATGTTATGCACATAGTTCTATGTATCTTACTATACACATGTGTGATTATACACAGTTATAATTTTAGGTGGCCCTCCTTGCAGATCAGAGGTCAACAAATGCTTTCAATAAAGGACTATGTGGTAGATATTGTAAGGTTTCTTTGCCATGTGGTCACTGTCACAATCACTCAGCATGACATTTCTAATGTGAAAATAAACAAGGGCAATATAAAATGAATAGAATTTGGCAATGTTAAACTCTTAAAAGACATGTGGAACCTTGGATTTGGGTTGTGGTTTCCTGGGTCCTGTGATAGATCTTCCCTAACTAAAGCAATGAGATACTTATTTGGAAAATATAATGGCCCCATGCGATGTCCACTTCAAACATAAAGCAATAATTCTTGAATCCCAGGTTCTACTAAACTGTTCCTATTTCAGAGAAATTTATTCATAACATCAGCTGTTATAATATTGTTAACATCATTAGGGATAAGAAAATAATATTTGGTCATATTTTATTATTTCACTTGTTATGGCACACGTGACACAGCAGACTATTTATTATCACTGAAAGTTCTAAAATATTCGCCATTAGTGTATGGTTGAACATTCTGACCTGAAGTGCTGGGAACAAGACGTGTTTTATTTTGTATTTTCAGATCTTGAAATATTGCATACATATAACAAAATATCTTGAGAATAGTGTAGATCTAAACATAAAATGCATTGATGTTTCATATGCACCTTGTACACATGGCCTGAAAATAACTCTATAGAGTATTTTAATAATTTTATGCTTAAACAAAGTAAAATGGAATGGATTTTTTCTTTAAAAGTTACAGAGTTTGCAGTATACCCAATCTCAGATTTTCAGATTGTGGATGCTCCATCTGGGATTCCATATTTTTTTTATTGCTTTCCAGGATCAACATACCCTATTTCCATGAACTCTATCCTTTAAAAAACTTTTTTCTGTGAAGAACAGATAAAGTCAAGTCTATGGACCTCAAGTCCCATTGAATGTGTAAACATGATTCATGGTTATTTTCCCTATATCCTTGAATCAAGATCTATCACATTACCTAACCAACATCCCTGAAGGTAAGTAGGTATTCTTGCAGATTTTAAAATATTGAACCATACTTTATAAGCAAACACATTCTTTGCCTCTTGCATTCTGAAAATGCTAGAAAAATTTATTAGGTCTAGTGTTCCCTTACAAAAAAATAATTGCATGTCACCCTCAACAAAAATATTTGATGAATCAGTCTTTTTGCAGAAAACCCACCAGATTGCCAGGTGCTCAAACTATGATACATTCTGTGGTTGCTAGTGTTGCTCTCATTGGAAGGATTTGCAATAGACACAGGATAGATATATCCACAGAACTCTAGTCTGAGGTGAGCACATACCACAAGTCTAATAATTTCACGTCTTTGCCATGGGTTTCCAAATTTCCCCCTTGAATTTCTTAATAGAAATATTTCCAAGCAATTTGCACAAGTTGAATTTTATACCTTCTTAAAATGAAGGATGTCTAATAAACACTGAATTGAAGTTTTTTAAAGCAAATAAAACTGCACTTAGAAGTCAAGAATTTAACAGTGTATTTCTATGAAAAATGATGAAATGGTTTGAGTAACTTTTAAACTGTCAAAATCCTCATATATCACATTTGTTCTTAAGTAAATTATATCTAACATATGGATGATAGTAAATCATGCATAAAAATTCTTACCTATTACTTTAAAAGAACATTAGTTTGTATTGTAAATGTCAGTTTTCCATTTCTTTTGTTTGTTTGTTTTTTTGTTTGTTTTTTGAGACAGGTCTTGCTTTTGTGGTTCAGGCTGGCCCTGAGCTCAGCCTCAAACTCACATCACAGTAATCCACCTTCCTCTGCCTCCTGAGTGCTGGGATTACAGGCATGAGCCATCATGCCCGGCACTGTGGTATGTGGTACTGATTGCTGCTGGGCATGAGTCTCCCCACCCAGTATTGTATGTGGTTAACTGGGGATCGAACCAGGGTTCTTGCACTTGCAAGACAGGTGCCAGAACCACTTAGCTAAATCTCTGGCTTCAGTTTTCCATTTCTTTAAAAAATTTGCTAAAGGTGATGAAATTTTATCAGTGTATTAAGACTTAGAATTTAAGAGAAAGAGTTAGTGTGGTTATTTCCATAGGCAGATATATTTAATAATGGATAATATTGATTGAATTCTCACACACATACATACCTGCTTATAAATATACAGTATCATTTAGTTATTGAAGCATAGTAAACCACTCCAAATCATAGTAGTTTAAAACAAACATCATCAACTACATCATGATTCCAGGGACAACTTGAGTGTATCTGTTTATTTGAAAGAGTCAGCTAACCATGTGTCTATAATCACTTGGAGTCTATTGGAGGCTTACTTGTCAGTCTTCAGTGTTAATTCCTGCCCTCATCTCCAACTGAATTCTGAAGTTCATCAAGCTAGTCCAGCTTTGCAATCTCTGGTGCCGGAAAGGAAGATACGGAGAGAAAGAGAGAAAGAATTGGGCAAGGTATCTTGAGATCCAGCTCTAGATTTAGTCCCAGCGTCAACAGTCTACATGCTAGTAGCCAAACCAAATGAGATTACTCTACACTGAATGGTCCTGAAAACAGATTCTATTCCCTGGTGGTAAAATCTGTATTGTCACTTTGTAAAGAAACGGGGTGTCAGTAAGGTATTGTAAGGAATTGTAGGCAGTTATTTCAACTGTATTTTTTCCAAATATATCCGAGTGTTAAATATTTATTCATATTATATAAAAATTTTCCTAGTGATGTTATTTGACTGTGTCCAATCTTCTACTCCAGTGATAAATTTTTAAGCACAAATTAAATTTCACTATCTCACATAGTTTGATCATGTTTTCCAAACTAACTTGTCTCAAAAGAAATTAAGAGTCAAAAGAAAGGAAAAGAAAGAAAGAATTAAGAGTGATTTGGACCTTGACTCTAGGGTAAAGAGAAGACAGAAAAATAGGGACTTTTATATTTTTATTCTGCTGCCACCTGAGATGATTAAAAAGTGAAAATACAGGAACAGTACAAGAAAAATAATTTTAGGCAATAAAAGACTATGTGCCTGAATGATAGGACACACACAAGGTCAGCCCATTGATTTTCCTCCTTGCCTGTAGGGTTTCCAGGTCAAAATACAGGAAAGGCAGACAGAAAACAAGGCCAGTAGAAGCTTTCATTGAAAAGACAGAGGTGAAAGTATTGGTAGTTCAGTCCAGTTAGACTTCATAGGACAAACGACCAGAAAGTAGAAAGCTAAATAAGCGGAAGGCCTATATGAGTATCTCTGAGTAGTCAGCTCTGTGTGTGTGTGTGTGTGTGTGTGTGTGTGTGTGTGTGTGTGTGTGTGTTCATGTGTGCGCATGCATTATGGCTTGAATCTAGATGTCTCCACAAAGCTTCACTCATGTGGTCACAGGGAGGGCTTTTCAGATGAGCTGGATCTCAGGTGAACTGAGCATCATGCTGTGATGAACAGCATGATGCTGTCATTAAAAGCACCCTGCTCTGGGTGTGTCATCGCCTTAAGGGTGGGAAGCCTGGCTAGAATATAAGTGACAAAAAGAGGGCTGTTGCCATTTCTTGCTGCTGTTTCTCCTGCTTGTTGACTGCTGCTGCTTTTTGTCCATGGTGCCATGTCCCTCTGCCAAGCCCCTCTGCCTTGGCTGATTATGAATTGAAACTGCTATAAGCTGTGAGCCAAAATAAGTCTTTCTTCCTTTAACTTTAGATGCTACATATTTTGTCCTAGAAATAAGGTGTGTGTGTGTGTGTGTGTGTGTGTGTGTGTGTGTGTGTGTGTGTGTATCTAAGATGAAATCTACAATATCTGAGAGAAAAATGCACTGGATAGAATTAGCACCAGATTTTACCTGCACAAAAAAACATGTAGACCTTGATGCACAATAGTAGAAACAATGAAGGGATTAAATTTATAAAAAGATTAAAAATACATTGACAAAAACAAAATCTATCAGCTGTGGAATATCTTTGAGGAGGCTAATAGAGGTGTGAAGGAAATATCCAATGAGAGGAAAGAGAAGGACTCAGATTAAAATTACTTAATCCATAAAAACTGGAGATTTTCCAAGTTTAATGAAAATCCACAGAGTGGAGTAGTTTGAACTATCAAAGCCTGGTAGCTAAGAAATAAATAGGAAAATATGTTACATGTCATAATCAAATTACTATAAGTCATGAATACAAAGAAAAATTTTAAAAGCCCCCCACAGAAATAAACACTATTAGGATGGCATGAATACACAAAAAGTATAACAAATCATCACCAAATAAAGTTTATCTTAGGAAGTCAACATTGGTTCAGCACTGGAAAAATTGAAGTATGTCACCATATCAGACAGATAAATTAGAAAGCCTATAAAACACTTTTGACTGATGTAGAAGAAGAAAACATTTAACAGAATTAAACATCTATTTCTGATTCTCTAAAATTTTTTTGATTGTTTAGAGATATTTCTGATTTCTCAATTTTCTCCTTCAGATTTTGCTTTTTAAACATTTTAAAAATCACTTTAAAGGGACATTTTCAACATTCTCAGTAAAGTAGGGACACAAGAAAATGTGCTTACCTTAATTAATTACATAACACTTAACAGCTAAAGGGTGAATGCTTTTATTCTAGGTCAGAAAAAAAAAAGACAAGAATATTTACTCTTGGAATTCTATTCAAAAATCTTACCAAATCTTAAAAACACATACAAGTCTTTAAAAGGCAGTTTATAAGGATTTTGGTAGACAAAGTCAGTATCGAAGAAGAATAGAAAAGAGTAATTAACAAAGGACAAAGCAAAACTTTTGGGAGTGATAAATGTATTCATTACTTTGATGGTGGCAATAGTTTTGTGGATTTATACATGTGTCAAAACTCATCAAATTGAACAATGTGCATATTATTATCAATCATACTTCAATAAAGCTTTTCTGAACTAAAGAAGTGATACTTGGCTCACATACTTTCTATCTTTTGTGGGGATTTTTCCTTAAAAATACACTACCAAATAATGTGTCTGTGAAATGAGCGACTATTGTCTGAATTGTGAAATACTGACAAAAATAACTCCATTATTTTATAAATTAGAGAAACACTAAAGGTAACTTTCTAAAGGAAAAAAATAAACCACTTCAGAATACTATAGGAAGTCTCACCGAATCCTGTGATCTCTTCTAACATAACTTTATCTGAAGAAGCCAGGAGGTTGCCTGATTCCATCAATGTTTATCACAGGTTCCCTAAAATGCACTTGACCACTGCATTCATATGGGTAGGAACAATCATTACTCAGTTAAAACAGATTGAAAGAGTCTGACAATGAAAAAGGTTTCCTATGTTAGTGGTTGTAAGATTCTCTAAAATGTTTTTGATTCTTTAGAGATATTTCTGATTTCTCAATTTTCTCCTTCAGATTTTGCTTTTTAAACATCTAAAAATAACTTTAAAGGGACAAAGCAAACCACATGCATTGACCTGTGAATTACATTTAGGATCACTGATGTTACTTTGTAAGCAACTCCTTTCAGTGCAGGTCTGTAAACAGAGCCTCCCTGCTGGCAGATTAATTAAAGCGTGTTCTGAGTGGGTAAAGCCTCCGGGATTTGTGGAGCTGGGGAAATGTGTTGTGCATATGAAAGGTTTCTGATCTGCACTGACCTTTTAGGACTTCAGGCCTGTACATGATCACTTACTTAAAATTGTGCAAGCACAAGTCCACAGAAGGACAGCATGCTCTATTAAAAACAAACAGGACTATGCATCTGGACCCAATACTCCTTTACTCTGTGAAATTCCAGTTGACTGTGCACCAACAAAAGAAGGTGTGGTACGCTTTGTCAGAGCAAAAACACTTTGTGCAAAATTCTGTATCCATTATATATTTAATGTGATTCTTAGCTATTGTACTTTAATATTTTTTCTTTTGTGGTAAGACAATTATCACTTGAACTATAAATGAATGAGTTAAATACAGAATATATGAAATGAAAATTTGCTGATGAATATGGGTGATTTTGTGTCTACCACAATGGAAATAAGGCAGTGTATCTATATACTATGTAAAAGCCAAACCTTCACAATTGAATTCTATTAATTTTCCAGCACAGCACAAGAAGCTTAGACCACAGAACAATAAAATCTTCCTGGCTACCTCAGAACTCAGATCTTCCTTCCTGTCTTTCTGGGGAGAAGGGCTGGAGGGCTCCAGTCAGCTCTGGATGCAAGAACATCTCTTTTCTTTCTTCACAGGATCAGCTCAGAAAGCCATGTGACTCTGTGACAATAGTTACAGTTATTTTGGATCACACCAAGAATGTTTCCAAAATGAAATACCCATTTTTTGCAAAAAAAAATCTATAACCATTTCTATCAAGCTAAATACATGTAATTTTAACCAAATAAACTTAGCTGAAACTAAGTTTCACTTGATATAAATTATACCAGTGAATGTTATCAAAATTTTACCAAAATTAATAATATAAGCTTATGTATTTATTTATTTTAACTTATTGCCTTTGAAAGTATATTTTCATAGATAAAAATTGAAGGCTATAAACATAAAATTGGATTATATATGTTATATAAATACATGTGTGGATGTTATTTCTTTGTTCAGTAAATGCAAGCATTGGGCTGATAATTTCACATAAATTATACATTTTATACTTTTCAGGTCTTTTTTTTTTCTTTTTTGACCTTTCAGTATCTTATTTGTATTTGCTGGCAATATGCCTCCATTCTGTTATATCCTGTAAATAATATGACTGTTTTGTTAACAACAAATTGTGGCTGCTTTTCAGAAGACCATTCAGCTTATTCTCACCTAAGGTAACAACTGAGGTACTGTTGCTCACTGTTCCTTACATTTCTATTTACTTTACTTTGTTTCTGAATTTCCAGTCCTTTTTCATGTGGACATTGAGGTGCATGCACTTTTAGATCCTGCATTGATTACCTTCAAAATGCCAGTGGTTATTATCAAACATACATTTCTCTATTGTATGCAAGAAAGCTTAACACTTACTTCCCCTTACAGAGAAACTCTCTTCCTCTATACTCACATTTCAACAAAGGGATAGTTTTAGGCCTTGTTACTCAGGACCTCTGAGAGGTTAGTAGAAATCTCAGCAGTAGGCTCTGATCTCCTGCTCGGTGTACCACACAAGTTTGGGAGAGGGTAAAAGTCAGAACTAAGAGACAGAAAGTGGGGAGCCAAGATGACCATGCTACTTAATTTGCAAAGGTGCAGGTCTATCCTAAGCATTGATTTGTATTAGTCATCAATTGTAGTAAAGGCAAGCTATGTGGGAGGACAGGACTATGTGCAAGGCTGTGCAACTGTATGGCTTTTATGGAAACTAATGGAGACAAGGCTTATAAAGGAAAAAAGACAAAATGTTCTTGAATTAAGAACAGAACAGACAAAATGTATGGTTATAATTAGAACCTTCTTGTCCTAGTTAAGAATGTTTGAATGGAATGGAACTGGGTGTGAGTTACTCTAACCCCAGCACATAGGCTTCAGTGGACTCGCATGTATTAACAAGCCAGTTGCGAGGTTACTCCTTACAGCCAGCACTGCTTTGGGCATAATCAATACTGTGGTCTCTGGGAGTTTTAATTTATTTCCCAAAATTTTGTCTTATTGAGGAATAATTTAATAAACTGTGCAAATTATAAAGAAACATAAGACTTCCCCCTGTGCATACAACCTGGTAACTATCTCCCAAGTGATAGTACATCATAATATTTCCAGCAATGTTCACAGTTTTTAAAGTTTCTTCCTAAATACTTCCTTGGCTCCAATGCAGCTATTATCCTTACTGTTCTCGAACTTTCTGTAAGAGCATGGTATGTGTGCTTTGCCATCTAGAAAAATGTGTGCGTTCTCCACATTTCTGACATTCATGAATACAATTATTGAAAGGGGAAAACCAAATTTGAAAAAACTTCCACTCAAGTAAAGCTCTAGCTTGCTTCTTGGAAGGCTCTGAGGTAGATTTCCCCTCCGTTTTTTAACTTTGCAAACTTTGTTACTCTCACTGCAGGGCTGCAGGTGCTCTGTAGCTTTTGTTACAGTTGAGGCTGGAATCTCAGGCAATCCTTCGCCCACTTGAGTTTAGAAGTTCCTTGGTTGTTAAAAGCGGAAATCTGTGCACTGTTTCAACCAATGGTGTAGTCTTTATGCTGAACTAGCCGATGAGACTTCTAATCTTGTAACCAATGAAACAGGACTGAAACGTAACTCTGTCCTAACTTCAAGAACATTCTGTAACTAGGGTATAAAGTCAGCTTCCTACAGGCTTCTGGAAAGAACCTCTCTGTGGAAAGATCTCAGGCTGGTCTCAATGTGCCTTCATTTTCTCTAGACATAATGCAGAGGAGTGAAACTTCTTTACAATGAGTAGGTCATGCCCAACTGTACTAAAGACTGTGTAATGATTTTCCAAAGTGACTCTGTAAAGTTGACTCAATCCACTCCAATTCTTGACACTGATGGTCTTTTTTAGTCTTTCATTTTTATTGAGATAGTAAATAAACATTTGCTCTAACTAGCTATTTGTACATCTTATTTTATGACAAATTCAAATAATTTCTATTTTTTTCTTATTGGTACTTTAGGATAATAAGGTATTTGTGTGCTTATATCCTTGGAATATATAAAGATGATAGAGAAAAACTCATTTAAAGCCAATACTATAAAGATTAACATAAAAAGTAAAGAAAATACTGGAATGTATCCTCTTGAAATAAATTTTAATGTTAATAATGAATTAACATGAAAATATGTTCTACCTAGAACTTTAGAAAGTGTAAGTTAAAATATTAATGAACTTTTCATAAGTTGTATTAGTTCTGCAAAAGCATGACATCATTGAGGACTGATGAGAATGAGGAAAAAAATGTTTACAGACTAATGGTAGACATACAAATTGGAGCTTCTGTCTTAAAGAACTAAAATCCTCCGAGAATATCTAAAAATTTTGAAAGTGTGTACACTAATATTTAATATTGAGCTACATGTTTTAATTATACTGGAAGACATTTACAAAAATGTTAGGTGGAGCTGTTTTATCATGAGAATTTGAAAGCACATGTATAATCAACAATAAATAGATATAGTTAATACGAATGACATTTTAAATTTTTTCCTAAGGACAGAACTTAAAAATAATTTTGAATTAAAATCAGGTGATACATTATAGAAAGGTGATTTTTAAAAAATGGTAAGATATTCTGCTGTCTAAAGACAAAGACATTTGCATTTCCTGGGGACTTGTTTGAAATGCAAATTATTGAATCCTGTTTCAGACCTACTAAATCAGAATCTTTGTGGTAAAAACCAATAATTAATTTCTTTTATCAACACCAAACTGGATTTTCATGTTTTCTAAAGGTTATTGACTCTGCATTATAATTATGTTGCAAAGAGTTGTGACTGTCCTAGATTTTTAGAATTCAAAACAAAAATTGGATAGGACACACAGAACTCAAGGTGTAAGCCTAGATTTATTAGCCAGGATATGCTACTCAGGCTGGGAGCCAGCCAATGAGTAGAGCTCACTACAACATAGAAGCCAGGGGTCCAAGCCAGTATAAGGATTTTATAGGAAAGGAGGAGCTCTTTGAACTATCACAACAATTTACTCTAATCAAGGAGTTTTCTCCCATCTGTCACCTGAGTTTTTGTCCCTATAAGAACCTTGGAGGAACTATCGTGCCACACAAAGCCCATGTAGGGATATCAGAATCTCAGTGTAACCGAAATTATAATTAATTATAATTGAATTAGGATCAGTTTCAGTTGTTTAGAACATTCTATAGTGCATGCATTCTCTAGGGATCCCACATTCCTTACAGGTGACTGCTCTCTGTGGTTTCTAGAGAGCTAATCTTGACTTGCCCACAAGTCTACAATAAAAGTGCCCTTATTACTACCCAGGGGCTACCTGTGAGAACCTGGCCCTCTATTTGGTTTGGGGAGATCCAGCTTCTTTTTCTGTCTTTCAGACTTTCTCCTTCCAAGCTTTTTTCTTCTCTACCTGCTGTCTCACTCCAACTTATTAAATATATATGATTTTACTACAAATATAATATAGATAACTGGGGAAATAAAATTTCCAAACTACAGTTGCCTTTGGAGTTGGAGCTCACAAAACCCCTTAAATATCTATGACATCATATCTATAAAATAAAAGTAAATAAGAAGCAAAAAAGGAAAACGTAACCCCTGCTCTTTTCTAATAGTGGATATGTCTAGGTATCCTTTTGAACTTTTAAAGTATTTCAAAATTGAAAAAAGAGCCACAAAGAGGATAATGTAAGTGGTTAAGTGCATTGTTTCAATGTGGAATCCAAAATATCTCAGTCATTTTCAAATTCTCAATTTAAAAATATCTTAAGATTGCAAGATAAACTCTAAATGGCAACAGAACTTATGATTTTTAATTATTAACACTTGTTTAAATTGACTTCAAATTTTCATGATTTCCTAGCTCATGATGA
Source organism: Petromus typicus (assembly GCA_004026965.1). Lineage (NCBI taxonomy): Eukaryota > Metazoa > Chordata > Mammalia > Rodentia > Petromuridae > Petromus > Petromus typicus. The sequence continues at coordinate 8,348 of PVIR01026540.1, read as the reverse complement.
CATGAAAAATCAAATAGGAAGAGAGGTAGATATTAAAGTATAATGGTCATAATCTTAATTTTAGCTCTAATTTTTAGAAATATTGTTTCACTGATTTTGTGGGAGGGCCTCTCTGAATATGTCAGAACAGGGACTTTTTATAGTGTGCTAATATCAGTCTATGTATACCCAGGCATAGATCTGATGCACCTCTGTAACATAAATCATACCCAACCAGAGTATAAAATGTTTGTGTATAGAAGAGACAAAGACATAAAAAATATATAAAAATGTGCAGCTATACCACACTTAGTACTCAGTTTTTGGATACGAATGCACTGAGTCAGTGTTGGCACTCATAAAGTTGCTTCCTGGAAAAAAGGCCTTAGTGTTTGTCTCTCTACGTGAAATTCTCACAGCATTTCTAGGGACTCCTCTGGGATTCAGAGAGGGTATATTTCCACCTCTTTTGTTGCTGGAATCTGAACCTCAAAGTGCTGGAGATGTGACTTTGCCTGGTGCCAGTGGACTGTTTGAGCCATAGGAGAGGACAGCTCCTCTCAACATACCAGGGTGAGAGCTCCAGAAGCACCATGGGACCTGGAGGCCCAGGAACCAATCCAAGGAGCACCACCCGCCAGACTGGGCAAGACCTGGGTTTGATTTCGTATGCCCACCTTTCAAGAGGAAGAAGAGAAAACTGATCATCTCCAGAGATCTTCCAGTACATTTCACTGAAACCAATAGCACCAGCCTCAGGAAAGCAATGACTGGGAGGCATATTGGCATACTGGAGATGCCCAAGTAGTTCTGCACGGAATAAAACTGCAGATCCAAGGCATTGGGTGCTGGGTGACTGGTTAGCAGGCGAAGGAGATGGACAACACGAAGGTCCTGATGTGACAACAAGGCTGAAGCAACTGTGGGACCCTGATTCAAGGTTCCATGGTGCTCTTCATAAGGGTCAGGGCAATGATAGGCCCTTAGGAGCTTCACCAATGCTAAGAGGTATCTAAAATATTTCCATGAGGACAAGGGGCAAGAGATAGAAGAAACCAGTGTGCAACCCTTCCAGTTAAGACCCTTCCCCTTCCCTCTTCCCTCTTTCTTAGATGAAACTTGTCTGTTAGAGGAAGGAAATAGATAGGAAGCAGAGTACACTCCCCTAGAGTGTATGTTACAGAATTTTAAAAAGGGATAAGGAGGGGGCTATGGTGTCAAGCCAACTCCCAGAAAGCTCCAGACCTTCTTTGGCATTGATTTACTATCATTTGGGGGTGTGATGGACCAACAATGGCTCACTTGATAAGGATAAAATTAACTAAATATTCAGGATTGTTGTAGGGGACCTGCGCCACCCTGATTAATTTCCTTACATTATCTACTGGTAAGTTATGTCAGTACACAGGAGATTGAGCATCGGGCTTTTGCGACAAACAGAATAGGGAATAAATGTGCTTTCCAGTTAAGAAAGTTAGGGAATCAAAGGGCTCAGGGAATGAAATAACCCAGAGCGTCCACTTGGACTGATGTTAAGGACTTGAGGTAACCTACAGGTGAAAAACAAAAAGAAAGCTAACATGATAAAGACTTGTTTCCCTTGGCCACAAGTCCTCTCCCTCACAGTATCCACCTTGCAGTCAAAGATTAGATAACTAGGTGTGTTGACTATTGATTGTATTTGTTAATAAAAGACAAGGATCTTAAGAAGAGATAGATTATGCCCTGTGTTGGCAACAGAGACCAGAGACCAGTTGTCTTCTTTCCTCTAAAAACTCGAGGACATAAAAAGAAACTAGAGAATTCATCACTGTTCCCAGCTCCACCTGACTGGACCTGACACTGGCAGAGGAGAACCCGATTCCTGGTGCCATGGCCAAACCTTTCCAAGGAGAGAAAGTTCACCCTTTCCCTCAGTTTGGGAGAAAATGAGAGAGGTGGAACTTTGCATGCCCCAATTAAAACATGGAGTCAATCAGAAAATGTTCATTCTGTGATTGGACAGCCAACCTGAAGTTTCAGTAAGAGCCCATTATTACAACTCTTAACTAATTGATAAATTCACTTTTGGCTTCCAAATGAAGTTGATATTTTTTGTCTAATTAATATGCTTAAAATTTATAAGGGATTGTACATCCTTAAACTACAATTACAGCGTTAACAAGCTCTTTTTTCTGGTTTCTGTGGGTGTTAAAATAAGACTACTAATTCGAGGTTATTTGAAAGTCTGTTGACAGCCAGTCAAATTTACAACTGTAATAATCTGAGACCAAAGGAGAAAGAAGGAAAATATAACCAAAATTATAGAAAAATGACTTTAAACCAAAATCTGGGCTAAAAATAAAGACAGGACAACTCAGAGGCTTTTAACTTTTTTTCTGTTGATTAACAAAGAGGTTGAGAGATAGAGCACAGAAAAGCCAAATGCTTCCCACCATGGGGAGCAGCACACACAGCCTCTTCTTTCTTTGATATGTGGTCTAGAGTTAAATTAGAAGTTGATTTTTTTTCAAATGTAAATTAGAAACAAAAAGGCAAAACTTGAAGTCTCTCCCCCTCCTCTCCCTTGACTGGTTGTAACTCTATAATAAGAAGTTTTTCTCTCTTGATCTATTACTGGTGTTAGATTATTGCAAACAATGTTTATGCTAACTGGTAATTCCAAAAAGTTCTGCCTAGTCAACTTATAATGAAGCTACAACAGATTATTATAGATACAGCTCAACTTGTGGAATATTTCTAAGAGCTCACTCTGATCGCAAGGTAATTGCTTATTCATTGTTTTCTTATCCACCCCTACTACAGTAAAAGTGGACGAGATAGTCCTCTGGATACATGACAATAGAGTAAAGCCCATGTCTTGGGTCTGGGAGTGCAGCCTTGACTCACAGGCACCATGTAAATTGATGAATCAGAAGAAGGAGACTGAAACTTCAGGAATACCATTGAAAGGGGCCAGCCCTATTCAGGTCATTTTGGAGTCTGATTAGTCTACATGTGGGACAATCCTGAGGACACTACTGACTGGTGATACATAGGGACTACATCCATTTCACGACTATCTAGAGTATTGTACCACCTGTTGTTCTTCAGTATATTTGGGTGTCTAGCCATGCCTTTTGCCATGGCCCTAGCAGAGACTATAGCTGAGTCTCTGAAAGTCTCTTTCTACTATGTATTTGGAGGACCCAACATGGAGGATCAAAGGCGATGGGAAGCTAGAGTGTTAGATCCTCATGAACTTTATACTGGCACAGAGTACCTTAGCTCTACCTTAGGGGTTTGGCTTCTCAAAACTGCAATAATTGAAACTGTTTTTCCCAGTGAGGAGGACAGTTACATGTCTTTCTAGGGAGTCGATAGCCTCAGTAAGGAGTCACTGTAGGGAGGCCATGCGGGCAAAGGTCCTACAGCTAAACATTCTGGAACTGGTGGGGGTTCCCTGACTACTTTGAACCAAACATTCAACCTTTGTTCAATGTTTCTCATCTAAGTGAGGCTGGGACAATATTGACATTGAATGATGGATCTAAATGGACTCTACTGGATATGTGGAAGAACTACACATACTGTACTTCTCTAGCATATTGAGTCAGGATCTTATGTATTAGGAATGACCCACCCATCTTCCTTTCTACTCCCACTTTCCAGCGGAGAACATCTGAGCACCTAAATGTATGGAGAGAGGGGGACCATGGAAAATGACACATGCTGCATATTGGCAATTGTTCCCCTCAGCACATAATTCAATATTATGGTCCTGCCACCTAGGCAGAGGATATCCTGAGTGACTACACCCCTATTTTAGGCTAAACCACATAATTAGACAGTAAGCAGTTTTAGGAGTTATAACTAATGAAATTTCCAAAGCTCTTAACTTGTTTGCCAAAGGCAAAACACCTAAAGGCACAGTTATCAAAATTGCTTGGCCTTACATTATCTTCTTCCTTCTAAGGGAGGGACTCACAGAAATTTTAATCTAATTCACTCATGCCTACAAACAAATGAGGAAGGAAAGATCACAGAGAAGACTGCAGACCAATGAGGAAAATTGCTTGTGTTGCAACCCAGACTTGAAAAGTCTATTTGGAGGATGGTTTTCAACTCTGGGGGATTTGAAACCCTCATAGGTATTTGGGGAACCTGCTTGATTTTACTTTGCCTGTTCCCTGTGTTATACATTCTGTGTCCAGCCTCAATGAGATAATGGTTGAAAGAAAAATACAATTATGTTATAGAAATATAAACCTCTGAACTAGGATGATGCTCTTAGAATCAAAGTAGTGAGGTCATGATGTCAGAAACACAAAAGGAAGGAATGTGGTAGGACCCTCCCAATATGTCAGGGCAGGGCCACTTTACAATGTAGCAGTATCAACCTCTATGTACTAATGATAGTTCTGATGCAACTCTGAAACATAAATCATACTCAACCAGACTGTAAAATGTTCCTGTATGCCCATATAAGAGAGACAAAGACAGAAAAATTGTATTAAAAAGTGCAAGTATGTCATGTTCAGCACTCAGCCTTTGGATACAAATCTGCTTAGTTAGTGGTGGCATCAATAAAGCTGCTTCTTGGGAAAAAGGCCTTGGTGTCCTGTCTCTACAAGAAAATCCCACAGCAATATCATTGATTGCATCACTGAAACTTAGCATAGGAAAATACACTTATATCAGCAGAAATCCTCTACAGAAGATTATATAAGATTCCTTGTAAATAAAGTACCTTGTAGCTTTCAAAATAGTTTGGTTTATAAGGGAATATTTTATTTCATTTCCCTGTTCCTGGTTGAGCTGTATTTTGACACCCAGGTGTGGATAATGTGTAACTGAATTCTTCCAAAGGCCTAGCTTTCCTAGCTGCTTTTAATAAGAATTTTTCACTACTCAAAATTCGGATCTTGAGATATCTCACCTAATGTTACCTTGTGCCACATGATTGATCTGAATAGAGAACTGGCACTCTTGTCATTTCTGTGTCCTCCAGTAAGTTGGCTCCTTATGACACAGACCTCTCTTTCTTAATCAAGGACACTAAGTCAGTATAGGCAGCATGGCCTTGGATAGATACTCTCATTTCCTAGTGACTCTTTCTGGGTAGCACAAAAGATGAATAAAAACAAGCTTGACCACAAAGCTCAGATTATGGTTAAATATATAGGAATTATTCACAGGCGGTGTTATGTAGAAAAGCAGTACCAAAAGTTAGCATCCACATTGTAACTGTGAAATACTAAATCATCAGAGGAAACTGAATGCAGAAAAAACTTAAAAAGAGAAATCAGAGCATGACAAGAATTGTTGGCAAGAAGTCTGCCTGAAAGAAATGAGGCTTACACATTAGACGACTTTGAAGAAAACAGTGGGTGGCGACTGGAAATGTGGGCAGAGGTAGACTGTACAGCAGAGAGAATGAGGGCTAGTAAGGCCCACCGGGGCCAAGGTGGGCAGGAAAGATGGTTAAACTATGGGATTGAGAGGCAGCTGCAATCATGCACCACCAAGAGATGCCAAAGATGCACAGACTTGATGTGTAGAGCACTACACATGCCCTGTCTGTACTCCGATCACTGCACATGCCCTGTCTGAAACATTTTCCTTTCTAAGTGAACTCAGTCTATATTACAAACCATTTGATAGACATTACAGAGAAAATTAAACTTTATTATCAACATGTACCTATATTACTATTTAAATGCCTGCTTCTGTTCCACAATAACTATTTCCTCTTAGTGTTTTCCTTAAGAGTAATATATTCTTCCTTAGAGTTTTCAAAAATAACCCCTAAAATGTGGGAAATTCCAGTTAATATTTACTAAGTGCCACTCTAAGTGACTTTTTTTTTTTTACTTCTATGTCCCTATGGTCCTCATAACCACTTGATTATATTACAAAAAGAGCTATTTTACACAGAGCTATTAATCAGCCCAAGGTCACACTATACAAGGGCCATATGGTAAAGGTCTTGGCCCCATAGACTGAAGTTGAAGAGCCTAACAACTATATTAGGCCCTGCTGCCTATTTGAGTTTGATTTTTACAAAAACCTGAGCTCAATTTGTGCACTAAGATTGATGGAATGCATATAACATAAACTAACACTTCTTATTTGATAGACATTTTTCCCCATTTCAAAATTTCTACTCATCTAAATGATGCATTATTAGACATATTTGCATGGAAATCTTTACTAAGGGGTTCAAGTGTCTCCTTAATATGAAGTATTAAAAGAAAATGACTAAGGCAAATAAAGGTAGTATATATTATTCAAAATATATATTTAAAAGTATATAACCTTCTATATAAATAGAACCACCCACATTGTGTAATCAAGAAACAAACATCATTACATCTAACTTGCACAACTTTTAAAATGAAATATTTTATTTTGAGGTAATTACAGATTTACAAACAGTTCTTAGAAAAAATGCAGATAGATCCCATGTGCACTTTATCCAGTGTAGTCCAATGGTAACATGTTAGAATACTTCAGTACAATATCACCACCAGGATGTAGACATGCATAGTATGAAGGAAGAGAACACTGGCATCACCCTGATGATTCTTCATGCTGATTTGTACTGCCTCTGTCAACTTCCTGTTTCATTCCAGGTAACAACTAATCTCTTCTCCATTCTTTATTATTTTATAAATGTATAAATTCCGTCGTGCTATACGGCAACACACAGGCTTCATTTTCCTTGAGCAAAAGTTCTTTAGAAATGTTTTCAGTGAGTTTCACGTATCAATTATTTGTTTCCTTGTTCTTTCTGGGTAATAATCCATGGCAAAACTGTACCCCAATTTGTTTAACCATTCACTTCCTGAATTACATCTGAATCTCTGGCCATACCATCATGAATGTGCTCGATCTCATCTAAATTACCTCTGGCTTGTTTTTAGAACTATTATGAACAAAACTACTATGAACATTCATGCTCATTTTTTGTGTGTGAATAGAATTTTCATTTCTCCAAGATAAATGTCCGTGAGCACAATTTCTGGGTTATAAACTAATTGCAGACTTATTTTGATGAAGAAATGTTAGACTATTTTCCAGAATGGCTGTAAGATTTAATATTCTCATCAACAGTGGAGGAGTGACCTCGTTTTTTCTTCATACTTGCTAGGAACTGGTGATGTCATTATTATTGTGGCCTATTCTCTAGTTTTTTTAGTGCAATTTCCTTGTGGTTTTAATGAGTTTATTATCTGTATCATTATTAATTAAGTCTAATAAAGTTATTATTAATTTTAATTAGGAAATTTTTTGCATTATCTCTATTTTACCATATTTCTTCTATAAATTGTATTCCACATGCTCTTTGTCTCTTTCTCGGAAATGTTCTTTCTCTGTAATAAATACCATAGAGGGGCTGATATATGATAGAAGTTTATTTTATTTGAATATGCTTAAATTTATTTTTCATAGATATGGAAGTGGAGTCAAATTCATGGCTGGGTTCTTATGAAGATCTTTTACAGATTGTCCAATTCAACTCTTGTCCTGTCCTGATGTGGAAGAAAGGGAGCTTTCTGACATCTTGTAAGGGGACTAGTCCCATTCATGAAAATCTCAGCTTCTTGACCTAATTATCTTCCAGCACTAACCTATTTCTTTACACATAAATATGAGGAGGACACAGATATTTGGTCCATAGGTCTTTTAAGTGTTTAAAATATTTCATGTGATTTTATATACTAGTGATAGTAATCTTCCATTTAAATTCTTGTCTCTCTCAATTTTGCTAGAAATGCTTGACCAAGTCTATGTTTTAATACTTTTTTTAAAAATTGAATTCTTTACTGGTACACTTTATATACACATTATGATTATACTCAACACTGGGAATTTGTACCAGTATATGACATGAGTTAATTCTCATTTTTATCCATTCCTCTATCCACCTACAACCCTTCCACCCCATATATACATACGTTTTCTTTGAGATAATATTTTTTCTTTCCCCTCATTGCTTTACCCTACCCCTTTTCCTTTGAATATTTTCTATTTCACAATATTTATAATACTTTCTGGAACTAATTTACATCTTCAGATCCTCATACCAGAGAAAAGATATGGTACTTACATATCTATGACTTATTTATTTCATTTATGAATATGTCCTTAAGGTACATCCATTTGAGTATAAATGACTCAAACTTATCATTCTTTTTTTTTTAAATTATCTTTATTGGTACATTAAATATACACATCATGATTGCACTCCATAATGGGGATTTGTACCAGTATAAGACACAACTTAATTCTCATTTTTTCCCATAGCCCCACCCACCCTACCACCCCCCCATATATATAAAATTTGTTTCCTTACTTTTTTGTTACAATCTCAACATTGTCCCCTT
>PVIR01026539.1:0-23647 GCA_004026965.1 Petromus typicus | reverse complement strand
GAATCTTCCATTTTCTAATGTCTCTTTTGATTTCCTTTTTCAGAGTACTGTACTTTTTGTTGCAGAAGTCTTTCTATTTCTTAGATTAATTCCCAATAATTTCATTTTTCTTGTTGCTGTTGGTATGCTATTGTTTCTTCAATTTCTTTCTCAGTGAGTTTATTATTGGTATATAGGAATACTACTGATTTTTGTGGGGTTTTTTTTGTATGTACTGCTACACTATTGAATTTGTTTCTTCTAGGAGACTTGGTGGATTTTTTGGGAGTCTTCTTTGTAGAATATTATGTATCTGCAAGTTAGTATAATTGACATCTTAATTTCTTATTCATATCCCTTTTATATCTTCTTTTTTTTTTTTTTTTTCCTAATTACTCTTGTTAATGTTTCAGGTACTGTGTTGAATAGGAGTGGTCTCTCAAACAGGAAGTCCTGCGCTCATGATGTACCCTGGCTGGCCTTGAACTCAGCAATTTTCCTACCTGTGTTGAGACTTTACCCTGCCCAGTTTGTTAGACTTTTCCTGCATTTCTTGAGATGATCATGTGATTTTCGTCCTTGCTTCTGTTTACGTGATGTATTACATTTACTGATTTTTGTATGTTGAGCCATCTGTGAGTCTCAGGAATGAAGCCTACGTGGGCAGGATGTATTTCATCTTTTTGATGGTTTGTTGCATTATGCATACTTGTATCTTGGTGAAGATTTTTCTATCTATAGTAATTAAAGAGATTGGTCTGTTGGTATTTTTGTTGGATCTTCAGTAATTTTGGAATCAAAGTAATGTTACTTTCTAGGAATGACTTTGGGAGTATCTTTGCCTTTCAACTACAGTGAAGAGTTTAAGGAGTATTGGTGTTAGATTTTCTTAGTTTTCGTAGAATTCAGCAGTGAACCTATATAGACCTGGGCTTTTCTTAGTGGCAAAAGGCATCAGCTCCTCAACATGGGAACATTTTCATAAGGCTTCTTGTGTCAGCACGTGACAGCGGACTTCCTCTAAAGCAAGCACCTCAGAGATAAGACGAAGAAGCCCCGGGGTCTTTCAGTACTGAGTCTTGGCAGCCAGTTGCCAGCACTCAACTGTAGTCTGTTCACTAGAAGTGAGTCACTAGGTAGTGTCCATAATCAAGAGGGGCAGGCGCCACCTTTTTCAGGGAGGAGGATTGAAGGACATATGGACATATTAAACTGAACAACAACGGGATGCTAGCCTTTAAAAGACATTTCTGGAACACCCATTTTCTTGCACTCTTGACGTTTTTTGTCCTTTTCTGTTTAGACCAGTCCCAATTTTAGTTCAGGCTGTATTCCAGGCAAGCCTCAAACTCATGGCAGTTCTCTTGTCAGCCTCCAGAGTGCTAGGAGTACAGGCATGCGCCTCCAGACCAGTTAGAAGTGTATTTAAACTGTAGGCTCTGATCCCTGGATAAGCGCTGAAATCCATGGCCAGCACAGAGGCAGCACAGAGTGCTGAGTGGTTTGTTTATTTACTTGCTTTTTTACAGCCTGGATTAAACCCAGAGCCTTCACACTGAGCTATTTTATTTTATTTATTATTTTATTGTTTTAATTTGTTTAACGATGGGCTTTTGCTAAGCATTAAGTTGTTCTATCTGGGCTGGACTTGTGATTCTGCCTGAGCCTCCCAGAGTGCTGGGACAACAGGCATGTCTCCATATCCACCTATTTTTCTTAAAATTTTATTTTTTGTGTAGTGAAATGAACCTCATTTGTTTTTACACCAGAGGGATTCCAAATCCTTTACTGCTGAGAAGAGAAAGCAGCCTCATTTTTAATGCCAGTTAAGGGCCCCGGGCCCTTCCTCTGCGTCTGTGGAGGTATCTGACGGGCTTTGGGTTCCACAGCCTGGCCTGGAAAGGGACAGAGCTCACCTGCAAGCCTTGCTACCAGGGCAGGGCTTCGCCTCTCCAGGGCCACGTTCCTCCTCCGCAAACCAGAGATGAATTAGGGCCTGTCTTTTGGCTTAATCCTTTCTGTTACAGGAGGACAGTCCCAGTGCTTCCTCGCTACTGCACATCTTAACCCTGGAGCCAGGTGTGGCGAGACAGAACAGTCGGGGTCTTAGTGTGCTCCCCTCGCCCGCTGCATGTGGGGCGCCCAGGCGGGGGGAGGGGGTCCTGAGCGTAGGTGGGGCAGCGGGACCAAGATCCAGGGGCGGATGGGGTCTCCGGCGCAGGACCCCTCCTCCAGCCTCCTCGGCTTCCCGCCTGCTACAGCGTCCTCTGGCAGTTTGCACCCGCCTCCGATTTAGGTCCTCCCCACCCCCGGCTCCTCCCGGTTCGGCTCCGCCCCCACGCAGTTTTCCTCCACAGATCCCTGCTTTGTTCAGGCTCCGCCCTGTCCCCGCCCCGCCCCCCCCCGCAGGTCCGCCCCGAGCGGGCTCCTCTGGACAGACATGTTTAGGCCCCGCCCCGGCTCCGCCTGGCTCGCCCTCCCGCACCCGCAAGGCCCCGCCCCCTAGAGGCCCCGCCCATCGTCTATCACCAGGTCCTCTGGTTCCGCGGGCTGCGGGAGTAGCTGGCGCTCAGCGGGCGGGTCGAGCCATGCAGGCGCCTGCGTTCCCGCTGCTGCTGCTGCTGCTGCTGCCGCTGCTGCTGTCCCCAGCCGTATCGCGCCCCGCGGATCCGTTACCCGCGCCTCCGCGTGTCAACTTGAGCCTGGATGCGGCACCCGAAGAGCGCTGGCTGCCGGTACTGCGTCTCTTCGACTTGGGCCTGGTGCGCACCGCGGTGGCGCGGATCGTCGGGTGAGCTGCGGGGTCTCCAGGTGCACCCAATGGCCAGCCTCTTGGGTTCGGGGTCCCCGGCTGCACTCTGTTGGGGTCTCTGGGATGCAGCCTGTGCACCCATGCGCACCCTCAGCGTCCCTGAAAATCCTTTTGGGCTCAGCCTCTGGGACTGTGTCTTTCGCTCCTAGACGTCCCTGGCTGAAGCGTTTGCCACACACCGCCTCCTCTCCGTCCCCAGAGGGGGCCACTTACCTTGGTGCTTTCCTTTTCAGCGACAGAGTCCCCAAGTGGGTCCTCGGTGTGATCGGAAGGCTGGTGACAGAAATGGAGAGGTTCCTGCCTCAGCCCTTCACGGAGGAGATTCGCGGCATGAGCAACTTCCTGAACCTCAGCCTGGTTGATGGCCTCCTCGTCAACCTGGCCTACGAGTCCACTGCGTGAGTGCAGGGGCCCAGGCAGAAGATGTGCTCGCCGTGTGGTGAGATGAGACGAGTTCTCAGGGCGATAAAAACTGGGGAGTGACTTCCTCCTTAGCCCTCTGGGGAAATCTGAGCCCCACGTCTTAGGCTTCCAGAAAGAGAGCAGCTCCCCGTTCTCTCTGCACTGCACAGGCAGCGCCCCGCGTCCACCCCGCGCTCAGACTGCACTGCTTAGCACGGGCTTGGAAGTAGCTTTCTCTCAGAGACCCGCTGTTAGCCCGCTCACCCCCCAGCTGGTACCCACAGCGGGCCATCCTACTCCCCTTGTCCCGCTGGATCTGTCCTTTACATGTGTCCTGCTGGTGATTCTCACCCTCCTGCAGGGACAGCTTCCCCCAGGGCCCGGCTCACAGGACACTCTGCTCCAGCAAGGCCGGCATGGTGTGTGCACAGGGCGCCCAGAGCCAGAGCGAGCTGGGCAGTGCGGTTGGTCCCAGCACAGTGCAGAGACCCTTCAGTGTCCCTAGGCCCCTGGCAGGTCTTGCTATTAAGGGAGGTGTGACTTGGCTTCTCTCCTGGCCACTTACTGCTCTGGCAGCTCCTGTGGTAACACCTGGCAGATCCTCCCCGCCTGGGGCTGCTTAAAGGTGAAGATGGGCAAGCACTTTGGAGAATAAACATTCCGGGACTGCCCCTGGCCTCTCCCCAGAATACTAGGAAAGGAAGTTAAGAAGTCCCACGACTGTCTTCCTCTTTCAGACACATGAAGATTAAAGTGCTTTTAAATTGAATTAAGTTAATTATCCTATTCTGATATGTACCTTTATCATGAAAAATGACTGATCATTTTCATTATTTAGTTACTATTCACCCAGATTAAAGCAAAAATTATAGTAAAAATCTATAACTATAATCTAACTTCTGGACCTCAGATTAAGGCATCTATTGAATTGCCCAATAATGTAAAAACATCAGATTCCGCCAGCATTAAGAAAGGAAATGTTTTTTTGAGTTTTTTTGTCTTGGAGGTTTCTTGGCTTGGTTTTTCTGAGACAGGTTCTCACTGTACAGCCCAGGCTGGCGTCAAACTCAGAATTTTCCTGCCTCAGCCTCCAGAATGCTGAGATTATAGGTGACTGTCACCGTGCGCTGCACAAAGGCAAGGCACAGCTCTCATTTTGGAAGGAAGGCTGCTTGAGTCAGAAGAACACAAGTCACACTTTATTGAGCCTGCTGCGTGCCATCCACTTCATAAACGTAGCCCCAGGGAGAAGAGGGTATTTCTGTTTTGTCAAGTGGAAACCAAGCCTCAGAGGGGACAGCTTGCCGCCAGTCTCCTGGCTGATGAGTTCCAGAGATGCTGCTAAAAGCACACACGTCTCTTGTGCCCTGTGTGCCTTTCCCACAGCAGAGCACGTGTCCCCATTGTCCCATGGCGTGGGGTATGCCATGCTACCACATCTGGGCATGAGATGGAAGGATAGGCCAAGTTTGAAACATCACCTTCCCAACTGACTGTAAACTTCACTTAGTCCCTTCCTGTGTGTGCCAGTCCCCTCCCTGCCTTTGAAGACAAGAAACCTTAGAAGGAATTAAAACCCAATCAAACTTCCTTCTTCGTACAAACCAAAAAAAAAACACTACACACACACACACTCTTTGTCTCCTACTTATAAAAGTGGCATGTGGGTTGGAGATTTAGCTCAGTGGCACTGCGCCTGCCTTGCAAGTACAAGATCCTAAGTTGGACGCCTGGTACTTTAAAAAAAAAAAAAAAGTGATATGTAGCTATTGTAGAAAGTCAGTGGTAGAAAAAAAATATAAAGGAGAAACTCATCCCAATCTTGTTACTCAGAAATGAGACAGGTTTTCTCTGAGTTGCTAAGTTGTCCAGACTGGGTTTAAACTTGAGATCTTCCTGCCTCAGCCTCCAGAGTGCTGGGATTATCGCTATGTGGCACTGTGTTTTGCACAAAGGCAATGCTTAGTTCTTGATTTGGAAGGAATGCTGTTTCAGTATGAAGAATATGAGCTACACTTTAGGCACTAGGACTGCAGGTGTGTACCACCATGCCCAGCTGAGTCAGAAGTTCTTTAGAAATCCTCTTTTCTTAGTATTCAGGGTGAGGCACTTTGAGAGGGATAGATACTGCTAAAGAACTGACCATTTTCCCAAGGGGACAAAATGAAGCACTGTGGAAATAAATTATTTCATGCCACTGAACATGATCAACAAAACTTGTGTTGTAGAGGGATAAAATTTTAGGTACGGTATATACTGCCTGGCAGAGCAATGGGCAGAGGGCAGGAGTCTCGCTGAATCCACATCAGGTTCACAAAGAAATGGTTGAAAACCAGGTACGCAGTTCTTGCTGGTAGTCCCAGCCATCTAGAGGCTGAGGAGGGAGGATCACAAGTTTGAGGCCAGCCTGGAGCATATAGTAAGTCTGTCTTTAAAAATGGAACTAATTAAAAATGGAATTCTCATGTTTGTTGTGCAATCCATGTGGCCAGCTCTCATGTCTGGTCACACGGAGTGGGCAGATGAGTTGTATCTGGGTTTATTTTTCAGCTTGAAATGTGAACCCATTGCTTTGTGTAAGAATTACAGTCTGTATGTCAACTGTGAGAAGAAACACCTTATGACTTGGAGGACCTGTTTTAAAAATGAACAACTCGTTTTCCTTTGTATTGTTTCCTTATCCTGCTGGGCTTTGTCCCTTCAGATTCTGCACCAGTATTGTGGCCCAAGACTCCAGAGGCCACATCTACCATGGCCGCAATCTGGACTATCCTTTTGGAGATGTCTTACGCAAGCTGACAGTAGATGTGCAGTTCGTAAAGGATGGGCAGGTATGGTCCATACCACACAGGATACGCACAGGTCTGCTCTCGACTTCAGATGGCCGGCTAATGTCAAGTATTTCCCAGAAAACAAGAGTGGCTCTTAAGTCAATTTTTGCTCCAAAAGATGTGGTAGGGCTTATTTTCAGTGGATGTTTTTCTCTCTCTCTCTCTCTCTCTTTTTTTCCCTCACACACAGCAATCTACATTCCTTTATTTATGTATAAAATCTATATATATTTATGTACAAAAATCTACATTTAGTTACATACAGTGATTTCATTATATAAATAATTTATATAAAAGTATATAAAATACTTACATAAAATGACTTTTAAAATATTTAAAATTTTGGTGTGAATTTTATTGGTGAGCAGTCCCACTTATAAAATGCATGCTGTTTATCTCTTAAAATCAAGTCAAAATAACTTTAATTTTTTGTTTTATGAGCGATTGAACCCAGGTCCTCCAGCATGCTAAGACAGTGCTTCTCTACTGAGCTGCATCCCCAGCCTCAAAACAAGTTGTTAAACCAGACTCTGTCTGCTGTTTCCAGGGTCAGATTTTTCTGGGCTTGAGCTCTTTGGTGAATAGTATATTTTAATGTACCTAAAATGAAATTTATTGGAGTACAGAGGAAATGGTCTATGTTGAATATGGCCATTTTAATAGTATCCTTTTTAAAACTGTACATTAAATAGCTATAGCAGTGAGACTACTTACTGTGATTTCAGAGTAGTGACAACTGTGGGAGGTGGTGTCTCCAGTTACCTACCACCAGCACTGTGCATGTGAACATCGCTGAGGTTCCTGCTGGTGACAGAATCAATAGGGGTAACAAGTACTTGCGTGGTCCTATGAAAGGAGTTAAATTTCAGGTGGAGGTTGGTGAAAATAAAGACACTTTTTTCCTCCATTCACTTCATTCGACTGGATTCTACCCAGGGACTTCCAAGGTTAAGAACTTCTATTTGAAAGCTGAGTGTGGTGGCTCACTCCTGTAATCCCAGCACTTGGGAGGCAGAGGCAGGAGGATTTGCACAAGTTCCAGGCTCACCTGGGCTACATAGTGAGCTCAGGGCCAGCCTGAAATACAAAGTGAGACCCTGTCTTAAAACATACACACACACATACACACACACACTGAAAAAAAGCAAACAAACTCTGTTTGAGGTTAGCATCATCATCATCATTATTGTGATTGTTATTATAAAGACTTACAAGAAAAGCAATCCAAGAAATTGCAGGACAAATACAGTGCACCTTTGTGGACATCTTTTTTGGTTTCAGATTGTATATACGGGAACCACTTTCATTGGCTACGTGGGACTGTGGACTGGCCAGAGCCCGCACAAGTTCACAGTGTCTGGCGATGAGCGAGGTAAAGGAGAAAGCGCTTCTGAATTCCGTGTAACCTCAGGCCTGTTCACTTCTGTCCCTGTACCTACTTCCCTTGTCTGACAACGCATTCAGGGCACCGCCGCGGGACAGGAGCTCCATCCTGGTGAGGAAGAAGGGAGGAGGCAGTAGGGCAGGGCAGTGTCCCTGTGACATCCTGCCAAAGGCTGAGGGGCCTTTGTGGGAGGGGCAGGGAAGGCCTCCTTCCGAACTCTGCAGGGGGTGGGGCCAGCCTTCTACTGTCTATGATTTAACTACTCCTCAGTCCCTAAGGTAAAGGGAATTGTGCGGAATTTGTCTTGGGGCTGGCTTATTTCACTTGACATATGTCCTCAAGATTCAGTAATGCCGTAACGTGTCAGAATTCCCTTCCTTTCACTCTGAATAATATTCCACTGTATGCAGAAGGCATCTTTGGCTCATCCATTTCATAGCTATTTGGATTGATGCCATGTGTTAGCTGTTGCGAATAACAGTGCTGTAAATGTGGATGTTTTAATGTCTGCAAGACCCTGTCTTCAGTTCTTGGGGGTATGTTAATAGAAGTGAAATGGATACATCACTGGATAATTATGTTTTTAATTTGCTAAGGCACCTTGTTCTGTTTTCCACCGTGGCTATATTATTTTGCATCCTCCAAACAGTGTCTAAGTGTCCTAATTTCCCCAGATCTTTGCCAGAATGTTATTTTGGTTTTTTGTAGTAACCAGTGGATATGAGGTGATGTCTCATTTGTGTTTCTCAAATGATTAGTGATATTGAGTATCTTTTCATGTGCTTATTGACCATGTAAACATCTTCTTTAGAGAAATATTTGTTCGAGTCCTTTCCCCATTTTTACACTTGATCTTAGTCAAAAGGCCAAGAAGTGATTGCTTTCTGCATTTTAAAATTTTGTTTTATTGATGTTGAATTTTAGGAGTTCTGTATGTATTTTAGATACCAAGCCTTTATCAGATAGGTAATTTGCAAATGTTTTCTCCTCCTCTGTGGGTTGCTGTTTTATTCCTTCAATATCATTTTACTGCAAAGAATCATTAAATTTTTAATAAAGTCTAATTTGTCTATTTTTCCTTCTTGTACCTACTATTTATTTCCTATATGGAAATCTTCTACAGAAACTTCTGAAAGAAAATAAATTTGGGAGAATGACTGAAAATTTGTAGTTTTTAAAAAATGTGAGCCCAAAGAAAATTAAAAAAGAAAATGACAACCTAAATGCAAGCACAAATAAAACTTAAAAGTCTTAAAAGTATAAATTATAAAGACATTAGTTCTCTATATCGTTCCTTTCATTTAATGAATTATTTATCTTGGAGGATACATAATTTAATTTTGAAAGGAATGATTTTAGCATAATAATCATTGTGTTGGATTACAAAAAGATCCTTTGAAAACTTCAATACATTTTCTGCTTGTTAGAAGAATATCTGTGTTTATTTTATGTATGTGTATACACATACCTGTGCACAAATACATGTGATGTTTGTATGGTTGTCATGAAATTCAGGCTTAATCTTTGATAACTGGATTCTAGTAAAATCACTCTCCATCAACCACTTTTCTTCCCCATCAGCCCTTCATATGGAGAAAAAACAGAATTTCAGAAGAAATGTTCAGGCGTGCTTGGACAGCACGCTGACTGTTCCTCTTTTCTTGGGCAGATAGAGGCTGGTGGTGGGAGAATGTGATCGCGGCCCTTTTCCAGGGACACTCTCCTGTCAGCTGGCTCATCCGCGCTGTGAGTATCCTCTCCCTGACTCTGTCTTCTCCAGGGTGCTCATGTGACTGTGCTCTGTGTGCTGTAATTTAGTGCTTTCAAAGTGAGAAGGTCCTGAAGAGATCCTGAATACATTAAGCCTCTAAATGTTTGGGAAAAAAAAAAAAAATATATATATATATATCTTTTGATAATGTGCACCAAAGCTTGAGCAAGACTCTAAAGTGGTAAGGATAGATTTTAATCAGAAATATCTTATTGGAATGAGAATAAAAATCTGGTGTGAGCTCAGTTCAGTTTTGGTTTGTGCAGCAGTGACTGGGTATTATAAAGAAAGAATGAAGAGCTGGGCGTGGTGACACCTTGTCTGCCCAGAACTGGGTGGGGCTGAGCCAGCAACATCTCAAGTTTACGGTCCTATCTAGCAAGACCCTGGCTCAAATTTAAAAACAATTTTTTTTCTTTGTTATGGTTTTTTGAGACAGTCTCAGTGTGTAGTTCAGGCTGGCCTTGAATTAGCTATGAAATCCAGGCTGGCTTTGAACTCATGGCGATTCTCTTGTGTCAGCCTCCAGAGTGCTAGGGTACAGGCCTGTGCCACTAAACCCAGCTGAAATTGTTTTTAAACAAAATACTGGGCACGTTTGTAGCTCAGTGGTAAAGCACCGTTGGATTCAGGTCCCCGGAGGGCCGGGTAGGGAGAAGAGTGAGGCATCGGGGAGGGGATGGATGCAGGCTCAGTAGTCAGAAATGGACGGAAGGAAGGGACTGGTCCACATGTGACCCATCTGGACTTTGTAACCATCCCTCCTGAAGCTGGGCTTCTGCCCTCCCCTCAGGCCGGGGCAGGGACCCTGTTTTTATAGGTATTTAGAGTAGCAGAATAAATGCATGAACCTGTTAAAATGACCAGGTTCAGGCCACATGTCACTTGAAGCTGAGAACAAACAGCCCGCTTTGGGGAGCGCGTGTCCAGAGCAGGCTGTGGCCCTGCCCGCCTGCGTCTCCCGGCCACCCTGGCTCTGCTGTAACTCCCCGGGCCCCTGGCTCCGCGGTTCTCAGCACTTTGCTCAGGTGCTCCTTACAGCACACTCCTTCCACAAGCCGCACCCGTCTCACGTTCTGAAGATCACTTCTGAAAACACCAGAAGCTTAAAAACTGCAAAATATCCAGCGCGTCACAAATGGTGGCATTGAAAAATAAGAGACTGGGGATGTAGCTCAGCAGTAAAGCATTTGTCTAGCATGCCCGGGGCTCTGGGTTTGATCCTCAGTACTTCCTGGGGGAAAAACGCATTAAAATAGCCATTTACAATTATCCAGTGAAATATAAATACTGTGATTAAAAAATTTTACGTTGTATCTTATACATACATACATACATACATACAGTGACATACATGACATACATACATACATGCAGTGACATACATGACATACATACATACATACATACATACAGTGAAATACACAGGTCTTAGGAGTTTAATTCAATGTGTTTTGACAATTACACATACTCCCTCCCATATAACCACTTAAGAAAACAAGATACAGAATATTTCTAATTGTTTCCTGACGATTTCTCTGGTGCTGTTGAAAACTAGTCCCCACCCTGTGCCTGTCCCAGTGCCGCCTACTCTCTGCCCCAGATACTGTTCTTTCATGGCTTTGATCACCACAGACAAGATTTGCTTGTTCTTGAAGTCATACTAATGAAAACATAGAGTGTGGACTCTTCCTGTGACCCAGCCTGCGTGTTTCAGGCTCGTCACAGTGTTCGTATCTCTAGCTCGTGTCTATAGCTTCAGGCTTATGAATGTGCCACAGTTTAGCCTTTTCCTGTTGATGGACTCTGGTTGTTTGCAGTTGGGAGCTAGTAGTCTAAGGCTGCTGTGGAAATTCCCACCCAAGTCTGTTTGTGACCACCTGTGCCCATTTCATTTCAGCTGGGTAAGTACCCAGGAGTGGCCTTGTCGGCCTGAAGGAGGTACGGGTGAGGTATCATTCACATGCCAACTAACTCACCTCCTTGGCATCCATATCTCACCGACTGCTAGCATATTCACAGAGTGGGCAGGTACCACCACCACTGGAGAACATCTCCACTCCTCCCGAGAGAAACCCTTTGCTTGTGAGCGGTCTCTCGTTTCTTCCTTGTTTCCTGAGCCAGTTCGGGCACTTGCCTTCCCTGTCTGCCTCTGCGAGACTGTCTTTGATGATAGCTGGGCAATGGTGAGACAAACTGCTCTTCCCTCCTTGTGTCGTCCTTGACTCAGAGCAACCGGCTCCCCTCACCCCCCACCCATCACACCACAGGGCTGCGGTGCAGGCGGGGAAGCGTGACAGAGCCCTGCCACGGGCTCTCCATGGGAGAGCCTCTGCAGACCCTGATACTTTGAACTGTTCTGTTCTTGGAACCCCTCCCCACTCCCACCCATGACAGTGGCGATATTCAAGGTGGGGGAGCATACCGTGAAGGCACAGGTGGCTCTTCACAGCCATGTCGCATGTGAACTTGGATCCCATGACTGCGGGACTTTGAGTCCATCTAGGCAGATCCTGCTCCCCTCCACTCCTCTTCCTGCAACTGCCATTTCCCCAGTGCGACTTCAGTGTATCTCTTTGGGCCTAGCTATTGTTACACTCCCCAAGATGCCTCCTTCATTGGTAAGCATGGTCCCCGGCTGTCACTTCCTTTTCTAGTGTTAGCACTTCTTGGAAAGTGTCACCACTGCTTGTTGACTTTCCTGTCTTCCTTGACCTTTGGGGAGAACAAGGACCAAGTCAGTCATATTGCTGTCACCCTACACAAAGGAGAAATTCATACACGAGTTCCTGTTACGTGTTGGAAGTGTGACTGAGTGGAGAGACGCAGGAGTCCTTAGTGTTGTGATCTCCTGGGAATCCTTTGGCTGCATTTGGTGAGCCAGGTCTAGGACTTCTCAACCATGTGAACCTCTCTTGAGAAAGTGCAGCAGCTGCCCTGGAGCTGAGGCTCCTTCCCTCTCGGGAGCCCTCGTGACAGGAGGATCCACTCCAAGCAGCTCTACAGCCATGTCCTCAGATATCAGCAGAGAATGCTTTGGACCACATGTCCACCAGTTGATGTGGACGGCCCGTTCCCTTGGAGGACGTTGCCAATGCTTTGTCTTTCTGTTTAGACCCTGAGCGAGTCACAAGACTTTGAAGAAGCTGTTTATAAGTTGGCCAAGACTCCGCTTATTGCTGATGTTTATTACATCGTTGGTGGCACATCCCCTGGGGAGGGCGTGGTCATCACCAGGAACAGAGGTGGCCCAGCAGACATTTGGCCTCTAGATCCTGTGAAAGGAGCGTGAGTAGAACTGAAGGCTCTGGTCATCTTTTATAAAATCTCTTTGTTGATTAGGTGCTATTAGGATCTATTTCTTCCATAGTTATGTTTTAAATGACCTTAGGTAAGATCATGTGCTGTGTTGCAGGTGGTTCCGAGTTGAGACAAATTATGACCACTGGAAGCCAGCACCTACGAGAGATGACCGAAGGTAGACTTCCATACCCTTTCTGATTTGCAAAGTTTTCTTGTGGTCAGGAACCTGTCCCTTCTTACCTCAGGGACTGGAGAGACCTCCAGGTGCTGCCCTCTTCCAGGAAAAGCCCCTCGGCAATGCCTGGACTCTGGGGAGGGGGTAAACTGGGTGCAGGAGGGCAGTGGGGAGCTCAGTGGGAGGTGAGAGGATCAGGCTGCCCTGGCTGTAGGGTCAGGTGCCCTGGGGGCACTGCCAGCCCACCGTGACTCACTGTGCAGCCCCTGGGGCCTCTGTACCCACCTGCAACACGAGAAGGGGGACCAGGTTCAGAGGCTTCTATGTAAGATTTTTTGGAAGGGAAATAAATATTTCCCTTAAAATAGCCAGTGCAGGGATTTCATTTTTCCTTCTGATTGTGAAAATTCTGTTGGCCAGTGTGTCCCCAAAGAGGAGGTGACTGAGTGCCTCCATGGGCTTTGCCTCATGAGTGTGGTGACAGTGACTCAGTTCTGCAGCAGCTGTCTCCACCTTCCGGAGCACACGGGGCCAGGCCAGCAGTCGAGTGAACCCGCCCTGGGCTGGTCCTAGCTGAGACGGGACATTTTGGGGAGCTGGAGTCTCTTTTGAGGAGGGAGAGATGAGAAGAGACCTGGCATTGTGTCTCACATGTGGTGGCCAAGGGGATTCAGAAGTGCTTAGTGACCTTTGACCATTCTCCCCACAGAACACCTGCCATCAGAGCTCTGAATGCCACCGGGCAGGCACGCCTCAGTCTGGAGGCCCTCTTCCAGGTGAGCTGCGTTGTGATATCCAACTTTCAGATACTTCTGTCTTAGTGGTGATGAAGAAAATTCTCTGAAGTCAAAGAAATGTGGTGGATGAATTTACAAAGTTCTATGTAGTTGAACACATTGTTTTAAATGCCACAATATTTTCTGAGTTTGTTTTTATATAGGAAAACGTATCCATCTGTATTTTGCCCCGCCTAAGTTTTTATTCATGTTAAAAAGAAATAGGCATAGTGGAATATATGCTCATTGTTAAAAAAAATAAAAAAACTGAAAACAGCTGGGAGTGGTGGAAGATGCCTGTATTTGAGAGTTCCGAATGCAGGGGCAAGAGGACGGAGTTCAAGGCTAGCTTGGGCTAAATAGCAAGTTCAAGACCAGCCTGAACCAACTTATCCCCAAATCTTGGCTCTCTGTGAGGCTGAAGCAGGAGCATTGAAAGTTTGAGTCTTCCCTTGGCGTTTAGTGAGAATGTGTCTCAGAATTAAAGAAAGGGCTGGGGCGGTAGCGCAATGCAAGGGCTCTGGGTTCTAGCCCAAGTATTGCACACAGGCACATGCACCTAAGATTAGAAAGTGTACAATGATCATCCCAGGATACCTGAAAGTGTTAGGTGGTTGTATTTATCCTATGCATTTCATCTACCTTTTAATATTCTTGTAATTGCAGGTTTTGTCCGTGGTTCCTGTTTACAACAAGTAAGTAGCATGTCAAGCACATCTCTGCAACTGCCACACACGTTAGGAGGGCAGCTGTGACCTGGGTTTAGGGCCACGGGTCCTTGCAGGCTGCGCTGGGGAGGAGATGTATGTACAAAGCACGAGGTGGGTGAGAAGCTCGTGAAGGAAACCAAAGGCCAAAGGGACAGTGACTGGAGGCGGGGGGCAGCGATACGTTGCGTCCGTGTGGCACCACGACAGCTTCTTTCACACTGACCTGTTAACACCATTCTTTCTCATTCAGCTCCCTCCTTGTCACTGACAGTTCACTGTCACTATGTCCCCCTCTCTTTTTTCTTTACTGAGGACTAAACCCAAGGACTCACAGCCCTCGCCCCTCCCCCTTTTGGGCACAGTCACCCAGATTGGGCTCCTACTTTCGATCCTCCTGCCTCAGCTTCCAGAGTGCTGGTGGGACAGGCATGCACCGTATGCCTTAAAAATAAATATATTATACAATATTTTAAAATATAGTCAAAACATAATTACTTTAAAACTGTAAAAAAACAAAAATAGTTTTAAAAGTCTCATTAAAAAATATTCTAAGACACGGGCTGGGGATTTGGCTCAGTGGTTCCGGTGCCTGTCTTGCAAGTGCAAGGACCCGGGTTTGATCCCCGGTTAACCACATACAATATTGGGTGTGGAGACTGACGCCCAGCAGCAACCAGTACCACATACCACAGTGCCGGGCGTGGTGGCTCACGCCTGTAATCCCAGCACTCGGGAGGCAGAGGCAGGAGGATTGCTGTGATGTGAGTTTGAGGCTGAGCTCAGGACCAGCCTGAACCACAAAGCGAGATCCTGTCTAAAAAAAAAAAAAAATTTTTCTAAGACAAATGAGGTATTTGAAAAATGAATCATTCTCAGTGTTCTATAATAAAACAGCTCTCTGGGGAAGAAAGGAAACCCCCTGTTGTGTATTTGTGGGCAACTGTATCCAGCATGTTTCGGACCAGATGTTTAAGAGTCCAGAGTTCTTTCATTTTTAAAATATCTGCATAGGCTTTACCAGTTGAACATCTCTAACCCAAAACTCTGATGTGGTCTGAAATCAAAAATATTTTGAGTGACAACATGATGCTCAAAAGTTTGGATTTTGGAGCAGTTTCTGTTTTGGATTTCAGATTAGGGGTGCTCAGCCCTCCTCGCACTGTGGCTGGTTTCAAGCAGCTCACAGACCTCCGCGTGTGTAGCAGGTGCCCTAGTGGGCTCTAGAAGCCAGCAGTGCTGACACCCAGCTGGCTCTGTCCCTCCGCTGGGGCTCTCTTGCCCTTGTAATTATTTTAAAAGTAGGTGATAAAATACTACCTTTGGTTCTGATGTTTTATAACTGCATGAGGGTGATTATTTTATAAATATTAGTTTTATAATGAAGTTGTATTTATCTTAATAAAGTAAAGCATTTTCTATACTTTGGACAGCCCTGGCTTCATAATGGCATTAGATATATTTTGATGACGTGTTCTCCACTGTTAGCTTTTCCTCCATACAGTGCTGAGCTGGGGTGTCACTTAGTGGTAGAGTCTTGCCTGGCACGTGTGCCTGGCCTTCAGTTCAGCCCCAGCACTGCAAAAAAAACCAAACCAAAACAAAACAAAACAAAAAACAACAACAACAACAACAAAAAAAAACTAAAAAGAACCCAGAAGAAATGCAACAAAAAAAGAAACAATATTCAAAAACAAAAGAAAAACTACCCTGAAATAAACATCTGTACAACTTCATTCCCAGGTTGTACTGGCTTTCCATGCCCTGAATTCCCAGAAGCAGGACAACTGAGTGAAAAGTTATGAATATTTCAACAACTTCTGAAATGTTTTGCTAAGTAAAATTGTTAGAGGTCATGGCAGTTTACTGACTAGCATTTTTCTATGTTGTGATGGAAAATCCAAGAGGAATGGCATTTAAATGACAATGACCGCAGAGCCAGGTACATACCCACCAGACTCTCAGGCCTTCCCTGGTGTGAGGAGCCCCAAGGAAGACTGGGCTGTGAGTTCAGTGAGCTGTGTACTGGAACTCGGCTCCGTGCTGCCCCCTAGTGCTAAGCTTCAAACTCACACCCTTCGCAAGGGCTGGGTCCTGTGGCCTTCAGTAGAGAAAACCTTAGGAGAACAGGAGGTGGAGCTCCCTGCTGTTCCCTGCGTGCTGTTTCAGTAGGCTCTGCCAGCTCTCAGCGCACAGCTGGAGATGCTTCAGCAGCCCAGGCCCCATTCCCAACACAGGAGGAGGGGAGCAAGTCAGGGTGTGTGTGTGTGTGTGCGCGTGCGTGCATACGTGTGCTCAGGTCGCTTGTGTCTCTTGCTATCAGTGTGTGGAGTGGGTGACATTGCACTAGTCATCTTTGGACCTGGGCAGGGGACATGTGAGCTCTCAGCCTGCTAGCCTTCTTCACCTTCCCAACAGGAGAAATTTGGCTGCAGGCCCTCTGCCTGTACTCAGTTCTTTCTGCTGCGTGGCCTCCTGACGCGGGCAGCCACTGTGGGATCCTGTCCTGAGGGTGGCTAAGGCTAAAGGCCCCTTGCGGGGCTGGGCAGGGCAGGGCGGGGCGGAGCCAGGTGAGAGCCAGGCCGGCTGCCCCTGCCGCAGCACGGAGCTGTGAGGAATCGGGGAATCTGAAATCTTCTCCCCAGTGTTGTCACAATACACTTTGACTTCACCATCTACGCACCATGAACATTTTTATGGGTTTCTGTCTGTAGTCTTGTCCTGGAAGCAGGTGTTCAGGGCAGCCTTGATACATCTGCCTGTTTCTGGAATATCGGAGGGTGTTGTGCTTATGTGTATATAGAAATTCCTCTTGTTCTCAGTTTTACAGTTTACACCACAGTAATGAGTGCAGCCACCCCGGACAAGTACACGACCAGGATCAGAGCCTGAAGTAAGTGAGCGGAAGAGGATTTGCCTGTGGTGTGAAAGACAAGCCAGAGCTGATGTTTGGACAGGGGCGGCGTGAGGTGGGCTATGCTGGTGTTTCTTACTGCAGAGGATAGAAGGATAGTCTCCTTCAAATTTAGATGCAGGTATATTCTGACAAGCGTTTGGCATGAATTGTCCTCATTAAGCAGCATTTTCTTTGGAACTGTTTGTATGCAATGACAGTCTTCCAGTGCCCTTTGCCCCTTAATAAGCTGTGCTATTGGCAGGCTGTTGTCCCTCCTGTCCTGGAGGAGTTAATATCCAAAGGACTCCTGTGTCTTCACAGTGAGGCCCAGACCCTTTGTAGCATCAGAAGACAAATTCCGAAGGCCATGTGGGTGTTGACAGAATTTCCTTCAGGTGCTGATGAGCTCACAGTGAGGGGCAGGCCATCAGAAAAAAAGCAGGAGTGTCCATCTTGCTGTCCTGAAATCAGTGCACAGCACCATCATGGGGCAAGGGTCTAACAGAGTTTGCAGATCTGGCTGTTCATTGTGGGAATGTTAAAATTGCCTGTTCATATTAAATTCATTTCTTTTTCTTCCCTTAGGTGATTAAAAAAAAATGAAATCCTTCAAGAGCTGCACTTTAAAAATGAGATCAAGCAGAAGTATCATGTGATCTTATGAACAATACAGGCTCCTTCCTCAGGAGACCTTTGACCCGCGCCAAATGGGGAGGCCACTGTGGAGCGTGTCTGGGGAAGTGGGTGACAGGCCGTGTCTTGCACTTCCCTCCCTTCCTGGTTGCCTTGATCCTTAGGAAGTTTCCACCCTGACTTGAACAATTCAAAGGTCACTGGTCTTAGAGGTCAGGACATCTGTTTTGACTTTCTTCTTAGCTTCCTCTGAGTGTGTCATTCTATCTCTGCTTATCCATTTGAACAGAAAGCTGGAAAGGCCTTTTTGTTCATTGTGATGTATTTCCAGATGAGCCTAGTCCAAGTTTTTTCTAGGGCAAGGAGTGTAGCTCCATGATAGAGCACTTGCCTAATATGCACAAGGCACTGGCCTAGCATGCACTGTGGGGCAGGGATGGGGGTGGGGGGGACGAAAAGCCTTCTACTGAAAAAAATAGGATGGAGAACTCTCATTGCATAGAGCTGCTCATGACCTTGAGCCATATATTTGTAGTGGGATTCTCACTTTTTATGAGTGTGATGTAATTTTTTAAAAAATAGCAATGAACCTTCTTTTTTCTAAATAGATATTTTCTTACTGCTTTCTGTTCTTTCTTACTGCTTTTGAAAATAATGTGAAACCAAATTGCTTCTTATTTTCATTTATTGCGTAATAAAATGTCAAGAGAAATGTTGATGAGGAGAATAAACGTTTCCCAGGATCCGTGGTGCTGTGTTCTGTCTGCTCTGTCCCCTGAGTGGTTCTGGAAGCTGCCCCAGAAGCAGCTATCCTAGGTGTGATGTGAGGTAAGTGAGGATTCTGGCAAATGAGCAGCCTCTTTGGAGAGGATGATGTTATTTCACAGGTAGGTGAGTGAAACTTCAGAGAAGTTCTGATTGGCTGTTGTTGGTTGGTGTTCCCAGGGGAAGGGACGTGATACCAGGCAGAGCATCTCTACTGCCCTCTGCTGCATACCGCTTACTGGCTCAGAATCTTTATGTCTTCATCCACAGTGTTGGGTAAACAGTGTTCCATTTCCACTGTCCAATAACCCTTTAAAATCAAATGTCAAAAGTAGTTTACTCATGCCAGATACATCATTGAGAGTGAGGCTAGACATTTCTACCCATTAGTTTCTTTCTGTTTGTTTTCTTGAAAGTAGGCCACAGTCACCGGATGGAAACGTGGACAGATGCCACATCATGGAGGGCTTATCTTCAGGAACGTGATATAAGGAGTCCTAGTCTCTGGGCCTCCTAGATATTTGTCTTTGTGTTGTTGGCTTTCCTCTGGTGTGTCTGGATGAGGTTTGCTCTGTTTAGCCTGCTTGAGACCTGTTGTGCTTTGCAAGAGTCATTTGCATGTGTTTGATTCAGTTTTAGAAAATGCTGAGGTAAGATTTCCTCTCCCACATTCTCTTTTCTCCTCAACTTCAGATATGTTAAAAAGTAGCTCAGAACATGGCCTTAAACACAGTACCTGTGATAAGGATTTATTTCATCTAAAGGCACTTTTATTTTTTTTAGGTTTTTTTTTGGAGACAGGGTCTCGCTTTGTGGTTCAGGCTGGCCCTGAGCTCAGCCTCAAACTCACATCACAATCCTCCTGCCTCTGCCTCCCGAGTGCTGGGATTACAGGCGTGAGCCACCACGCCCGGCACTGTTGTGTGTGGTACTGGTTGCTGCTGGGTGTGGGTCTCCACGCCCAGTATTGTTATGTGGTTACCGGGGAATCGAACCCCGGTCCTTGCGCTTGCGAGACAGGCGCTGGAACCACTGAGCTAACTCACCGGCCCATAAAGGCACTTTTTAAAAGCAGAAGGTAGAGAGATGTTGCTCTGACCCTCCCTGTTTTGCTCCTGAATGCAGAAGAGAAAACTCCACTTGGGAGGTGTCTCCACGTACTGGTGAAAAAGTGACACTTACTGAGGATAGGAGGTCAGGGTGGGAATTCCCGACAAATACACCTAATTCACAAGCCTTCTCTTCCTGGTCCCTTCTGCACGCAACTGCCCACCCTGGTGCTCCTCTGCCTAGTCCTGTTCCCACAATTTACTAATCTTTGTTCAATTTGGTAAAGATGGGGTTATGTCCCCCCAGTCAGTCATAAACCGGAAAACTGTAAGTCAAGATGTATCCAATACAGTAACTTAGTCAACATCATAGGTGATGTTTTATTAATTAATGTACATAGTTCAGTGAGATACTTATAAATAGAATTTTTAAAAAAAACTAGAATTTCTACATGAAAGGGCTTCTATATTTCATATTTGTAACTCAATGCTTATATAATTTAATAAATTACAACTAAAACAATCTAAATTGCAACAAAGCAAAACAATTTACATTCACATCAATAGTTGTTGCTTCTTGTCTGTTTAAACTGATTAAGTACACACAACTGCTTTGCTAAACTCTTTAGAGTTCACGTCAATTTTGGTTTTTTCTTTATTTTTGCCCTTCTGGTTCTTTGGGATCTTTCATGAAAAATGAGTTAAAATTTAATAAAGTTTTTATACAACTTACATTAATATAGATTTTTGTATATGTCAGTTTTCAAGAATACCTTCTACTTAAGTTGGGTTATAGATAAACACACACTCATGATATTAGTCCAAATACTTTTAGATTAACTATAAGCTCATTTAAGTCAGTTGGTACAAATAAAGATGTCTAAAGTTACTGGCATGTTTCCATCCATGTTGTGAGCCAATCAAATTAATATCAAAAATTGGTATTATAGGTACAATTCTTTTCATTGTCTGTATACAATAACTTAAGAATTTTTCATTGATCAAAGACAATATATAACTTCAAAACTTGTTATAATTTTTCTCATAAGGCATCTTTACAATAAATAAGTAGGGACCCTTTGGGCTTACAAATCTTCTGGATAAGACTCTCCTTTCTGAATTAAAGAAAAATAAAAGCTTGAAAGACCAGAGAATTTGGCTCAGTTATACCAGACAAAGAAGAAACAACACGCAAAATAATTGCTTTTTTTTGGTGAGAGTCCACTTAGTAGTTCAGGCTGACAAAAAAGTTATTTTTAAATTATACTATACTCTTAGATGTATTAGCCAAGCTATAGTAATTTGTTACACTTTTAGGTATATAACTATAAGTAGACTACTTAGAACATTCTAATGAGTGAGCAATGAGTGTGTTTTGTTTCTTGTTGAATCATAAGAGAGATCTCTTGTATAAATTAACACCAATCAGAAAGGGAAAGACAAAAGTTTTACATTGTGAACTCAATGACTGTTCAAAGCAGGACTGGAATGGTGGCTTCTCTTAATTATAGAACAGCTGTTAGGAGAGGGCAGGCCCCTCAGCGGCCTCTCTACTAGAGTTGTTACAGCAGACTGCCCCTCTGACAACCTTACATCATCCTGAGATTCTGGTCTCGTGATATTTCATACACCCGAGAAGTGTTTTATAGACATATCAGAGACCATTCTGCTCTTTTATTTATTCAAAATGAAACAACCAACATAAACAAGCCTTTGATTTGGAAAGAAAAAGGTAATTCTTAGGTAAGTCCCAGACCCACAACCTTTAAATGTAGAGGAATTATGAGAGTTTGGGGAGATAGAAATGAGGAAAGGAAAAAAATGAAGAACTATAATTCACTTTTGATATTAAATCAATGCATCATTTCCGAAATAATAAGAGGGAATCACGTTTGTGATGTAAAAGTAACTGTGCCCAAAACATTTCATTTCGATCGAATTGCTTTTATAGTATGTGGCAGGCACCGTGCCATATCCTGAAGAGAGGCTGAGGACCGTGCTCACATGTGCTCGCGCTCTGAACGAACGTCTGTCTAACCGTAGAGAGACGAGGGATAAGCTAGACAGTGGGGTTCCATGAGGGAGAGGCGAGCAGGAAGTGAAGGAGTTAGAGAAGGGGCAGGTCACAGAGGATTCTAAGAAAATGATGCCTAACGTGGGGCTGAAAGAATGAGGAAAGTTATCCAGGGGAGGACAAACGACAGGAACAGCGAATCACACAAAAGCAAAACTACAGAGGGCATGGCAGAGGCCTAAAGAAGAAATAAAAGAGGAGAGATGAGGCAAAGGAAAGGTGGGGTCTGTTTGGGATATATAGTTTGGGGCCCTCAGTGAAGGTACTGAGCAGGAAGCCGAACATATAGGGCTGAATTGGGGGGTGATCTGGGATGGAGGTATATAGAGGAGAGACAGGAAGTGGGGGTTTAAAAATGTGAGAGTCGAGGGCCAAGGATGTAGCTCAGTCCTTCTGCACCTAACTCAAGTCCAACATTTGGAATTCAATCTTTGGTACTGAAAGAAAAGATTAAGAGCAGTATTTCCATATAGAGTGAGAATGACATTTCAAAACGGGACTTCAGTAGAAAAAATGAAGTGGGGAAAAAGAAAAATAAGCTCCGAAAGGAAAGAAGGTAGAGAGGTACAGAGTAGGCGCAAGCAAGTCTGGCTTGTGGACGATCAAGACGTACCTTTGAATTTGGGTATGTTTAGAGAGATCAATTTGAGATGAAAACATCCGATGATGGCAGGGAAAACCAAATCACATCGGAAACAAACCAAATGATGTTTATCAAGATAATTTAGTGAGTTTTCTTTAAACACTTGGTTTGGCAGTATATGAGGATATATGTCCTTAAAAAATGTCTTTCTTACCCAGTGATACACATAGCCAGTAGAATTTGAAAACTGACTGTCCACCCCCCGCCCCGCGCCCCAGAAAGCAGGGGAGCAGTTGTAACCACAGGGTGGGGGAGGGGCGGCACTCAGGCGCATGGCGGGCCTGTAGGGAAGCGGGGACCTGTGCGTTTCCAGGATGCAGAGCACAGCAGGGGCCCCTGAAGGTCCCTGGACAGGAGGGAACTCGGCGGGCCCTAAGCCTCGGGCCAGCCCGCCCCCGGGAGCCCCCTCTGCACCCCCGGGGGGGGGGTCAGCAGTCTCGCGCCCCTGTTGCCAGGCTCTGGGCCAAACACCCAGCGTTCTAGGCCAGTCCTCACGGCCGGAGGCGACCGCTGGGCAGCCTGTGCCATGGAGGGCCTCGCCGCCCTGGCTCTGCTGACCCTTCTCTTGCTTTCGTGGAGGGCTTTTCGCTCTGTTCGAAGCCGGCTGGCTGTGAAGAGAGAAAAACGCCTTGCTGTGCAGCTCGCAGGACTCTTGCGGCAAAAATGCCAACTGTTGGACCAACTCCGCCAGCTCGCCGAGGAGCACGAAGCCCTGCAGGCGGCTCTGAGGGACGCCCGCCTGGAGCGGGAGGCCAGGAAGGGCCAGCGCGGGGAGGCGGCCTGCCAGAGGGCGGCCCTGGACCCGGACGGGCTGCGAGGGCAGCTGAGGCTCCTCCTGGACGGGCTCCGAGAGGAGCAATCGCGGCGCCTGCGACACAGGCGCTCCCGGATGGCGGCCATGGCCAGCAGGATCCAGGCTCTGGCCGAGGAGTCCACATCGCTCACGGCTCAGGTGGCGGAGGTCAAGGCGGCCATGCTGAACATCAGCCAGGAGCATCTGCAGGGAGAGCTGGCGGAGGCTCGCGGGGAGAACGCCCGGCTCCGGGAGAGCCACGCCCGGCTTGTGCGCGAAGCCCGTCGGTGGAAGGAGCGGCTGCGGGGCCTGGCCGCGCACAATGCAGCGCTGCGGGCCGCCGGGGCGCACGCACAACGCCTGCTCCGCGACAAGGACCGACTCATCGGGGCTCTGGTCGAGCGCCTGCTCGCCACGACGGCAGGCCGGCTCTCGGGGCTCCCTCAAGACACCACGCAGCCTGGGGCCCCGCGGCGGGAACCCAACGGCCACCCGCAGGACGGCGCTGGCTCAGGTGAGCGGCCCGGAGGCCCTCTGCACACGCTGGTCCACGGCGCGCAGCTGAAGGCTTCCCTCGACGCCATGGAAGCGCAGAGGAACCAGCTTCACGCCCGGCTGCTGGAGGCGGAGCAATCCCAGCAAGAGCTGGCCGGG